>BMAT01001486.1:823483-851266 GCA_019649035.1 Elysia marginata | reverse complement strand
TATTATTACTACTATTTCTACTACTACAGCTGCTGCTACTACAACTACTACTACTGCTATTACTACTATCACTATTACTACTACTCCTATTACTACTACTACTATTACTACTACTACTACTTCTACTACTACTACTACTACTACTACTACTACTACTACTACTACTACTACTACTACTATTACTACTACTGCGACGACTAAAAGTAAAGTAAAGAGCGTTTTTATAGAGCGCTTATCCACTAATGTGCTCTAAGCGCTCTACATGGGTTCCCCGACAAGCCATTCCCAACCAAAGTACCTTCTGAACTCACAGAGGAGCAGCTAGTTAAGCGCAACACTCTAGCATTCTGACCAGATTTTTCACTGCCTACAGTTGGGTATTCGTTTAAAGCATGAGTGAGGCGAAGAAATGTGTGTAAATAGCCTTTCTCAAGGACTAAACGTCGACCTGCCGAAAGCAGGTCTCGAACCTCGGACCTCTCGATCGGAAAGTCCAGTGTCTACCACTAGACCACGACGCCACGACTACTACTACAACTACTACAACTACTACAACTGCTGCTGTTCGTCCTCCTCCTACTACTACTACCACTACTACTACTACTACTTTCACTACTACTACTGTTATTCTTATTATTATTACTAGTATTATTATTAATACTATTTTACTACGACAGCTGCTACTACTACAACAACTACTACTGCTATTACTACTATTTGTATTACTACTACTACTACTGTTACTACTATTACTACTACTACTACTACTACTTTTATTATTATTATTATTATTATTATTATTATTATTATTATTATTATCATTATTATTATTATTGCTACTATTTCTACTACTACAGCCGCTGCTACTACAGCTACTACTACTACTACTGCTATCACTGCTATTACTATTACTACTACTACTAACTATTACTACTAATACTACTATTACTACTACCACTACTACAACTACTACTACTACTACTACCACTACTACTACTACTACTACTACTACTACTACTACTACTACTACTACTACTACTACTACTACTACTACCACTACAGCTGCTGCTATCCCTGCTGCGCTGCTGGTGCTGCTTCTGCTGTTTATACTATTCTTTCCAGTCCCGGTACGTAAAGTCATGTCGAAGATATCTAAAACATAAATTCGTGTAGGCCTGAAAATTTTTACTGATCAAAATTTCAGTCGTGTTGTCTACATCTGTAATGGTAGTAGATCATGTTGTAACGTACACTCTGAAACCTTATTTATTTGCCTCCCTTTTAAAACATCAATGTTTTTCGTGCATCGTTTGCATAACACAACAAATCTGCTTGAATTAAATAAGGGAAAGATTTACCAACCAGAAAGTCCGGTGATGTCCATCTTGGGTAGGTTCCTGGCCTTGAGGACGACCACTCCGAGCCTGTTAGCAGCAGGTTGATAACACAGTGACACAAGCAGTTCTCCGCGTCCTTGATTACGGAACTGGTGGAAGACATACAGTTAATACAATTAGTAAGGGACTTACTAATGGCCCCTTGGCAGAATTAATTTGATTTTCGAATTGCACAAGCTTGATTAAACAAGCAGAAACAATATATCCAATCAAACCCAAAACACAACACTGCAAAGTAATATTTTGTTTCAAAGTGCAGATCATTAGGCTTGCTGTCTATCGACTGCAACGCCCTTTTCTAATCCGCAAGAATACACAACCAGTTTTTTCCAGATTTCATGTCAGGAGTCTAAACTTCATGTAACTATTGTTCAATTTCATTATCTTTTTAAACCGGAGATAGAAAAATTGAAAGTTTCAGGAAAATCCATAATTTCAAAGATATTGTTTTATTTATTGCACAATCTAATTACACTGTTAAACTTTTAGGAGTATCTATAACTTTAACGAGGAAATGCCATACTTTGTTCATTTTGTCATTTATTCTTATGATTTGCCTTGCTCGTCGAATTTTAAGATTCTTCTGTCATATGGCATTTGAAGTACCAGTAGTCAAATCAATATTGCAGACTACATTGACCTTTTGTTTGGAATCATCTTTTAGAAAACAAGAGGTTTTGAAGAGCAGCTATAATTTATGTGAACTATGTAAACTTTTGGTGAAACCCTGTCTTCAGAAGTTTGAGTGTAATAAAAGTAATTCAGCTGCTGTATAAAAGCTATCACATTATTCACTTTTGGCCTTTGAATGACTGGTCTAATTAAAATGAAAATATTTCCATGTTGTCATTTATATAAAAGCTTTTCTTTGCATGTTGATCGCTTTGAACACAATATGTCATCTAATTAAAATTTATAACAATGCTTCATTGATAATCTGCACTAATTTTGCAAAGAAATGTGTGGCAAGCTAAAGACAACAAATAATCTCTTATGAGCTAGCGTTCTCCAAATTATTTGTCAATCATGCATTTACTTGCCATTCGCTGTGTGTAAAATAATAAAAATCTATTTATCTGTATTTGCGACATTATTGTCCAACGGTGGATTTTGGTTTTGAGACTTAATGTACCGGTACTTTGTAGTGTCATTCTCAGCTTGGCTGACATTTCCACAATTTTGGGAAAAGTCAGTAAAGTTGTGAATCAAAATATTCAAGAATGAGTGCCCGAAAACTGACATTAAAAGATCTTGTAACTTAAGAAGGCTTTAATGGCGCGCCGCTATTTTTTAAATGTTGTTTTGCTAGTTTAGAAGGTAAGTTCGTTGGTGATCGCTTATGAGAAAACTTAAGCGCTTAAATCACTATCGCGGTTTCTCTAAAAGAAATTATGAAACCTTTTTTGTAAGCCCACACACCGATAGAAAAGCCTGCCATTAGCTGTGCGGGATAACCGTTGAGCTGCTGACAGGAATTATCCGCCAAACGCAGCTTTTCTGGTTTTTGTAGACCAAACGCAGCTTTTCTGGTTTTTGTAGACCATCACAATGCCAATAATGCGCCGTTGTAGCGAGCAGATTATTCACTAAGAATAATTGGTTGGTGAATTATGCAGATCGCATTCTGCGCGTTTCCAGGTTCCATATTCTGAAATACAGATCTTTATGTATGTCTATCTTTGTTCTTTTATACAAGCGTCAATACTGATCGAATTTGGAATTTTAAAACCGATCTGTGAGAATTTTCTACATCAAAACAGCGCAATATTTGTGAGTTTATCGGTTTTGTGAAAGTTCATCAATTTTCCTAGGGTTTTCATACGTGTCTTCTCCTCAACAGTACAACGCCCGCACAGAAACGGTTATTAATATATCCTCTTCTTTTCACCTTTGCCTGGTTACAACGTTCAAAAAAATAAAATCGAGAAACAGTTAAAACGTATGTGGATGGACTATTTAAATAAACTTGAGTTGATCAAGACACTGAATGATTTTTACATAAGGAAATTGGTAGCAAGGGGTGGTGGTAAGGAATGTACAAAGAGGGGATAGAAAGATGGTTTAGGTAATGATGAGCGAGCAAGGAATAAAAAGAAAACAACAGAAAAGTTTTATGGAAAAAAATACTGCCAGCAAAAACTATGCACGATAAAGGATAGAAAAGGCGAATAAAACCAATGTAGTCTTTATGTAATTTAAGTAATTTAAAAACTTGGATGATAGAAAGATAATTATCTTGATATGTTTATTAAGGGTGTTGGGTAAGTTTTTATTTAAAGCAAAGCTACTAAATTCGCACTGAAAAAAATAAAGGAAACGCAGGACAACACCGAAAGCTTGCTTTGTTAAACAAGAATTATAATAGTTCTTATAGCTGCAAGAAGTGTACGCACGTGACAGTAAAAGAACAAAAAAGTAGCTAGATTTATTGATTTGTTTGAGGCCGCTATGGGGAAACAGGTACGAAAGAATCTAGACATTCTGATTCAGCAATCAAAAGCCATTATAAAATTCGGCTGCCTAGATTACCATTCTTCTTCCCAGTCGTAATACTCATAGTTTCTAGTGAGGTGTGTAGTACATTGTATCAGGTGCAGAGTCAAGTCAAGAAAGTAATTGGAATGTATCAAAGAACGTTTACTAAAATTCTTTGAACTTTGTAGGGGATACCCCAACTTATATGAGTCGCTGAACCCCCAACTGATAAGAGTGGCTTAACCGCACACTTGTATGCTTATAGTTACAGTGCTGATTCTGCCTTTTTTTGTTATAATCTTAGATCTTTTAAAATTTCACGGAAGCCGACGAAGACCAAATTATTTTGTGCAAATGTGTCTTTGAGCTACGCCTAGTAAGTCTAAAAACGGCCTTAACCTTAAAAAAATAGGAAGAAAACTTGACGCGCAGAGCCCAGAGCCTTAAAGCTAAAACGGAAGGAAACATGACACCCAGAGCCTAAAATGGCAGAAAAATGGCACTTAAAACCTAGGGTAGATCCAGGCCTAACCAAGACTATAGATCAAGGTGTCTTCAGGATCTAGGTATGAATCTAGATCACCTAAATTGATTTCTAGATACAAGGCAAATTGTAGACAATATAGATATTTTATGTAGACCTAACCTATATTCTATTTTTAAAATATTCCTCAGCCAGCTAAAGGATAGACCAGACAGTTGCCTACATAAAAGCTCATAGAGCATTTTAGTGGAAATGGCGCTAAACGAAAAAACGCTCAATAGTTTTCTTTTACAATCGATGCATCTTCTTCTAATCACAAGGAGCATCTGTCGGAAACGGCCCGAAACGCCAAGGCATACAATTTTTTTTCGAGCCGAGATTTAGATTTTCATTTTACCTTTCACAGCCTGCCCATCTAACTAGTATCGGTATGAGAAGAATTTAGATAGAAATGAGGCTTTTTGCTTTAAACGATTGACACAAGAGACGAATAAACTAAAGCATCGCATTGCAGTAGAATGAAGCTACTTTTTTATATCTTCTGTAAAAATAATGAACCTTTCCTTATTTCCTGTAGACGAAACATCTTACTTTGAGCGAGAAAAGTCATTCTAAACACTGGAAAAATGTGAAGATAGGAAATAGGATTAAACGAGAAAAGTAGAATAAACAGTCTTGCAGCCATGCTTCCAAAACAATGATTTGATGTCCCTTCAGACTAAAGCCTTAAAAAACAACAACGTTACAGATTCAAAGGCCGCCAATGCAAGCCCAACCAGCCATTGCGTGTTTTTTTCGGTTAATGTATCTTTTCTGAGAACCAGCGATAGTCGTTCTTACCGCTATTGATTTTTGGATGCTGCGTAGGCGGAAAGTAAAGCAACAGTCTCTCTCTCTCTCTCTCTCTCTCTCTCTCTCTCTCTCTCGCTCTNTCTCTCTCTCTCTCTTTCTGTGTCTCTCGCTTCCTCTTTCTATCCTCTCTTTATCTACCTATCCTCCATCTATCTTTCGTTATCTTGCCCAGCTCATCCTCTCTCTCCCTCCCTCTGTCTCTCTCTCCCGCTCTCTCTCTCTTGTTGTCCATCGACGTCATCTACGCAGCACTATTAAGTAGCGTTGATCTGACAACCAAAGCGAGTAGAAGCCTCTCCACCAGTAACAGTATGATGCTAACAAAGCGCTATTGAGAGAATTTGTCTCATCTAGCTTTGTACTGTCGTAACATCACTTATAACAAACAAGGTTGTGTAGCGTCATTCACGTTGTTCCATGAAAAATAAGGCACTTATATGTCTCGTGATTCCCCCTCTTATTTTTCTCTGAAACTGTGATAATGACTGCAAATTTAAAGAACTTGTGAACAATATCACCATTGATTTTCATAAAATTGAACAGTGAAGAGGCGGGATGGTAGTACTAGAGACAAGAAAACAGCGAAAAGTAGGGGGGGGGGGGTGTTAAACTTTTAGTAGGAAAACATTACATTTTCCTTGAAAAGTAATGATCTTGAAATTACACGAATAAAAAGTAATTTTGTAAGGACCAACTCCGCAAACATTCTACATACTATCTTCACCAGTACAAAGAACAAATAATATAGACCTAATAATGTATAGCATTGCTAATCTCACTTGCGTCTGAAAAAATTCACTGTGCATTTTTTACTTTGAGTATAGTATGTTGCAAATATAAATCTTTGTTTGAATCTTTGGAAATAATCATGCAGCCCGCAGAGATATTGCACAAAAACGACAAGGCCCCAATTCGAAGGAAAATTGTATAAGAGGATCAGACTATTTGCTTCTCTTTCCTCAAGCCTATTGATTTTTTTTGCTATCATAGAACCAGCAATGTCGCCATGTTCATTAGACGTTTTTGGTTCAAAAACACGAAAGTTATTAAGAAATCAAGCTCGGTAATAGGTAAAAAGAAGAAAAAAAACAAGACAGTATAACTACCATGTGTTCTGAGGCATCATTTAAGCAAATGACTTGTGTAAAGAATGGCGTCACACACTCCCTCTATAATATTTTTGTAGGTCTTTTGATTGGTCGAAGCGGTAAACTCGGAGTACATAAAACAACCCCCCCCCCTCTTCCCCTAAAAAAATAAGAAAAAAGCAGAACTGCATGCCGATTCATTTGTCCCCTGGTCTGCCTTTTTCCAAAAGGGGAATAGCAGAAGAAACTAGTGTGTCGCTAATATCTAATTTAAGAGATAGATACTGATTTTTATATATATAAGAATAGAGTAGAATTTTGCTTTAAGTATGATGTGTGTTTGCCTTTCGATAAAAAAAATACTATCGACTGTCGACTTCAAGTTTGTTAATTTTAAGATGGTTTTAGAATATTTTTAGTCAAAATATCATACCCTTCACAAATTTGAAATGTGTTACGAATTTTTAATTAGTGAGCATTTACATTAATTTAAGTAATTTTTTGGGCCAGTTTTAGTAGAATTAGTTTACTTTTCAACTCCTTTTTTCGTATGCATGTATGTATATACATTGTAGTTGTGTTCAATTGTATTGATTTAAAATGAGATGTGGCTGGAAAATCTTGGCTCTTTAATTAAAATTAGCATAACAGAGAGAAAAGTTATAAATAAAATGAAAGCTTAGGGTGCCTGCTATATGAAGCCACCTTGATTTTCACAAGTGGTTACCGTATTCGTCAGTCAACAAATTAATGTCCGCTAAAGGTGAACAAATTAACGTCGGTGACAATTTCAGCTGGTCTTCCACAAAGAAGGAGTAACCCAAGATTTGTGATTACCCCCTTTTGGCAATTATAAAAGGGTTGTAAATATTTCAATTTTTGTTGCCATGAACTTTTTACATTTAATTTGTAGATCAAAAGTTTTAAACTTACTTTTATTTTTGTAGCTTTGTCAGTTCAGTCGCCACCACCGCCGTTTTTCTTTTCTTTACTCCTCTGTTATACGATCTGCTTTTTCTAACGTTTCCTTGTTGTCGTTGTTGTACTTCTCCTTCTTCTTCTTCTTCTTCTTCTTCTTCTTCTTCTTCTTCTTTTTCTTCTCTCTTTTTAGCTTTCCCTCCCCCTCGTACTTTAACTTTTCTTTTAATCTCGTCTTCAGGCCCAATTCTAATGTTAGGACCCGATAAACGGACCGTCTCTCTCAACCAAAATGACTTTGGCCACCTCTCTAACACATTTAGCTCGCCTTGCCAGCGATGGTAGCTTAACAACCAAGAATAGAATAAAGGGCACAATAAAGACCAGGACTTGGTACTGATTTGCTTATGCGCCTGATTAGAGCTAAGAGAATCAAGCATGGTTATCTGAAGAAAGCAAAATAACGCGGGACACTAAGGAAAACAGGAAACAGTGTGAGCAGTCCAGAATAAATATAATTTGGCTGCTCATGAGAAAAATCAATAAGAGCATCAAGGCAAAGAAGAACTGACTATGCCAACAGAGCCAGCCATTTCCCACACAGCACACTCTGCACGCTGTTATTAATGATGCATAATTCTTGGGAAGGCTACGTGTTGGGTTCCAAGGTAGAATTAAGACCTTCATGCATTATTGACAAGTCCTTTGTTTCGAAGCTGGTGTTTTTTTAAAGATTTTCATAAACCAACGTACAAGTTGCGATCTGTGTGTAGTGTGAATGTGGTTCGCCTTTTTTTTTTCATCCTTACCATTGTCTTTTCAGCATTAAGTTTAAAACGTGTTTTAAATCCAAAAATATGTGAATATTTGTTCTGTATCAAAGTTTAGAATTGTTTAGTACAAGCATATTATTTCCTTTTTTTCAGTCGCTTAGTCAAAATCATATGGGCCTTTATGCCTGATATTATTTCATCTGATCACATAAGAGCCCTCTATAAAACGAAACAAAAAGAAGATGTTTCTGTCATTAAATTATTACATTCAGTAAAAAGCAAATTACAAAACAAACTTGCGAATTGTCCTACATTGTGCAATGATCTAAAAATAGGCATTGTACATCATACATCAAAAGAGCCAGAAAGTCTTTCACCATCGATCTTTTCGCATGTTCTTAGAAAAGAAAGTTCCCAGCATGAAGGTATTGCAGACGGCAAACCTCTAAATACCCAACGCTTGTTACCCAGTGCCACTAGTGCCAGAGAAAATCGTGCTGCTTAGAACATGTAAGGAAATGAATTACCGTCAAATCCCAAAAACAGACATAAAGAGAGAAAACTATAAAAATAAGGACGCATGTATAGATCTGCTTCTACCAAATATACAGCAACTACAACAACAACAACAGCAAATGCCACTACTACTACTACCACTACTACTACTACCACTACTACTACTACTACTACTACTACTACTACCACTGCTGCTGCTACTACTACTACTACTACTACTGTTATTACTACTACTACTACTACTACTACTACTACGACTACTACTATTGCTGCTGCTGCTACGATTACTACTGCTATCACTATTACTACCACAATTACTACTAGTGCTACTACTACTACTACTACTACTATTACTACTACTACTACTACTACTACTACTACTATTACTGCTACCACTACTACTACTACTACTACTACTGCTGCTGCTGCTGCTGTTACTACTACTACTACGACTACTACTGCTATCACTATCACTACCACAATTACTACTACTGCTACTACTACTACTGCTGCTGATGCTGCTCCTGCTGTTGCTGCTGCTGCTACTACTACTACTAAGACTGTTGTTTCTGCTACTGCTACTACTTATCTAGTTTGTGGTCCGATGGATAGGTAGAGTGGTTAGATTAATGGGCATGGAAACGTACGAATACTACTACTAGATCCTCCACTTCTGGTGCTGCTACATAATGCCACCATAGATTTTACAGAGACCCCAGCTTTATGATTTTTTTTTATAGGGGTTTGCATTTCAAATTAATATTTATCAAATATCACTTGTAAATAAACAAAACAAGCAAAATTAAGACTTTAAAGTAAACCCCTGGATTTTATTACTTGCTATAAATATCTTTTGACTTAAAACGCAGGATATGGAAGAAAATGGTTATGTAGTAACACTGTTTTGTCTAATAGTTCTGGTCACCCAGTGCCAAAAAAAAACCACCAGTCTCATGGCAATAGAGACAGAGGTCAAGGAAAAAAGAGACAAGAATAAAAGTAGGTAGACCATCCATCATAAACTATAGACAACATAAGAGGGTCAGTGGCACGAGCATACAGGAAATTGCACATGGATATCGCGAGAGCTTTAATTGCGTAAAGATTGTGTTGACGTCTGAAGATGGGGCTAGCATCGTAATAAATGATGCTGACAGGTGACAGGTAAATAGTTTTGCACTGTCTTTTTAGCCGATGTATTTTTAAAAGGGCAGCTCTTGAGCGGCAGGGCGAGGCGGTAAGCGCAATAAAGTATTTTTTTTTAATTCCCTGCCTTTTGGGTGAAGGCTGCTTGCATGTTCGAATCGTCTATTACTTTATTGCAACAATAGTTGTCCAGGCTCTTTTTCCGTTGAAAAATTGTGTTTAAAATGCACAAAATTAGAAAGAACTAGAAAGGTTATGAATTTGTGTCTGAAAGAGTTATATTAACAACTGGAAAACTCACCTTCAGATGCCTCGGGGTGATTTCGCGCGTTATTGGCTCCTCTTTCTTTTCCACATCCGGGTCAGACAATGGGTAGATGACCTCTCCAATAATCTCATCACGCGAGAAACGGTCGAAACTAAGCACGACAAAGTGCAGTGTCGTGGCGGCGATCTGGTTGCTGGTCACGCCGTAGAACGTGAATGTTTCCTCATACGTAGGCGACAGCGTCTTGCGCAAGACACGGGTCTTGCACTTGTGCTTCTTCTCCGGCAAAAGTTGCAGTTTAACGTAAGGATCACAACCACCAAGAGCTGGATCTCGAGGGGGAAGCTCATCCGCGCGAATTATGCTGACCATGAGGGCACATTTCTGCTCATCGTGGGCTACGGAGAAGGTGAGATTTCCCAATTTGGTGGGACGCTCCGCAGGTAAGGATGCCACTCCGCTGCCGCTGCGGTCCCTCATCCTCATATCTTCTTTCTCTGGCGTAGCCCCATCCTTCTCCGTCTCTACATGCATCTCAGCCTTTACCCCTCCACAGTGAGGAGCACCTTCAGGCGAAATATACCCCCCTGAGGAGGAGAAGCCCATCATAGGCATGCGCTCGAGGCCACCACTACCAGACTCCCCACCAGGAGGCGTGATAGGACTTGTGCCTTTAGACTTCATCACCTTGGTGGTGTTGCGGACATTCATGTTTTTCTTGAAGCTGCCAGAGTTGCTCTCCTGCAGACCCTTCTTTATGGCTGAGGAGAGACGGTTTTGAGCGTTTTGCATGACCCGGCGTCTGTAGCACTTGTAGGCGGCTGCAGACATACCCACCACAAACACCAGGCATCCGAAAATGATACCAGAGATGGCGAAGGCCGAGACTGTGGATAGAGGACAGGTAAAGAAATGGATATGTTATGATGTCAGTGAATTGAGCATGTTGAACGGGAGGGAAAATTAATTTGCAGCGTCTCCAAGTTTTACAATTTTTGTTAAGAGTATTAAAAAAACGATATATGTGGAAGATCTTTTTTCATCAAGATAAATCGTGTGGGTTTCATAATGGTTAAAGAAAAGCTTTATTGCTATCCAAATTTCAAAAGTTTCTGAAACCATAGCCAAGAGATGGAGATATAAGCCCGGGACCATTGTAAATAGTTGAGGATTTCCATTTTACACTGTTTCGGAATTTCTGAGAGAGAAAATCGATTTTAGCAAAAGAAACCGACTTGACTTTCTGTTGCTGAGAGGCTATGACTGGTTAAATTTAGACTCTTCTCCTTGGTCGTGTACAGAATAACAATTAGACATAAGGATAGAAAAATAACCTATTATTTTTTTTTCGAGTAAATCTAAAAGCGTATGAATAGTGGCTTTAAAAAAGTTCATCCCAGATCAACATCATGAATTAGCAATTCACTGTGTCACGAGATTCCATTATAACTCTTCTTCTAATGCTGCAAAAACATTTCCATAATCAATAAAGTCGATCACCGCTGATGAGCTCTATCGACTGATCGACAATGATGTGCAATGTTGTTATATTGCCAATACAGGGTTGATGGATTTTTGTAAAATTTATCTGTCTTTAAAATAACATAAACACAGGCTGCATTCTTGAGTAAGGCTTTATTGCAAAGAAAAATGTCGTGTTTAATGAGGAGTTAGAGATGGTTATTTTGTCTTCCAATCAAATCAGCTCTGCGTTCTAAGAGAATCTAATTGAGTGTCTATCTTTCCATTGCTGATTTTTCTTTCATTCAGGTTTTTAAACAGGCTTTTCGACAACGAAAGTTTCTTATTTTCAGTGTTTCAGCGACAATTTATGCTCTACATCATGAAGTTTATTCGTGTTTCTCTCAAGTTGTATTTTTGGGCCTACATTGCTTACATTCTTTTCGAGTACCACGTACTTCCTGTTCATGTAATATGATGATGGTCTTAACGCCAGTGGAGGAACTTGGGGACTCAATTACATAGAGACATCTACACTCACCACACGAGGAAGACAAAAAGTATTTTGTTGCAGAAAAGAGTCAATATCTAAATGAGAAAGTTTTCTGCATTGACTCCAGCAAGGAACTTTTTGGCTTAACCGATTAGTTACTGAGAAAGGGAAAAAAGCCACCCTTTCAGATTTTGTACCATTTGATAAACTTTGTGAAAATTAGATGTCATTTTTTGTCAATAAAATTAATACCATTAGATCAAACCTGTGCCTAGAAAATAGCCTAGACGTTCCGCCATGTGAAAAATTTCATAGTCAAATTTTGTCAGAGGTCAAAGTAATAAACGAGTCCCAGGTTAAAGAACAATTCTTAGTTCACCAAAGAAGCCATGTCCTCTTGATCCATTGCCATTAACTTTATTTTTTCAATGTCTTGATGGTCTCCTTCTTCATATTACCATGATCAGTAATGACTCGCTTCTGTCTGGCTGTTACTTAATGACTTTAAAGAATCGCTCATTAAGCCATTCTTAAAGATATTGAAAGATTTTCAAGGTATAAATCTATTAACTCTTAAAGAAAGATGATTTGGATAAAAATGTTTATAAGAATAGACCGGTATGAAACTTACCTTTTCTCAACAAAATCCTTAAGAAGGGGTTATAAAGCAATTCATGGAACACCTTACAAAAATGACCCAACAGATGAGCTTCAGTCTGCTTATAAACCACCCCACAGCACAGAGAAGGCATTGCTTAAAGTAGTAACTTATCTATTAAAAGCCAATGACGAGGCCCTTGTGGAAGTACTTGCTTTGCTTCACCTCTAAGCCACATTTACTACAGACCATCGTATACTGTTAGATATACTAAAAACAACTATTGGCATATCAGAAACTGCTTTGTGCTAGTTTAGCTCATATATTTCAAACAGACATCAGTCAGTTGTAATTGAGAAAGTAAGATCTGTACCAAATCTCATGACATGAAGTATGGTTTCCCCCAGGTATCTGTATTAGGTCCAATTTTGTTTTCCATGTAAACGCAGCCACTTGATAACCTCAATATGAAATTTATTTTTTTCGTAAGTATGCTCATGACACTCAGCTTTATACTTCCGCCCAAGCAAGTTCTCCCCTTGAATCCCTTGATGAGGGTATAAAAAGGATCTCCTCATAGATGTCAGCCAATACTTTAAAATTAAATGAAGATAAAACTAAATTGATTATTAATGGAGCTTCATCAAAATTTTAATCTGTTGATGTATCAAATTTTAAATCGTGTGGGAATGAAATTTCTTTCTCTACATGTGTAAAAACCTTGAAGTAATGATAGACAATAGTTTTCATGGATGATTAACTTTAAAAAATAGACGTTATTTTTAACTCGAACTTAGATTGCCCACAGTAGACCTTATCTTTCTGTTATAGCAAGAAATAAACTTGTCTGTGCTTTTGTAACTTCAAAATTAGATTATTGCAATTCTATAATAACTGAAATCTCTGAATGTAAAGTTGTTAAATTACAGCAAGTTCAAAACAACGCTGCAAGATTAGTATATAGAAAGAAGAGAAGTAATCATGTTACACCTTTACTGAAAGAGCTTCATTGGCTATCAGTTAAACAGCGCATTGAGGATAAAGCAGCATCTATTGTATTGCAAAGTTTATATCTTCCAAATTATCCAACTTATTTGAGTACTGTACAATGTTTACACCTGACACTCCTACGACAACTTTAAGGTAAGAAAAGAAAAATTTGTTAGCCAAACCTAGAACAAAATTAAGAACCTATGGGGACAGGGTTTTTACATTCCAGGGCCCACATGTTGTGACACTTGTCAGTCCAACAGTCTGAATCTTTATCTAGATTTAAATAAGTTCTGAAGACATGCTTGTTTGAAAACTCAGTCATAAGCAGGAATTTGGAACTCTATATTGACAAATTATCTTGTCTATGTTTTTGCATTTCATATATCTATTTTTATCTTTCAATTGATTTTTCAATATTCAATTGTCTAAGTTATCCGTGTTTTGTAAGCTTGTGTGAAAGAAATTGTGTAGCTTTTTTTATTTTGTAAAGCGCTTTCAGTCTTTGTATTATTGCAAAAGGCGCTACATAAAGCTAAATATTATTATTATTATTATTATTATTATTATTATTATTATTATTATTATTATTATTATTATCATTATTATTGTTATTATTATTATTGTTGTTGTTGTTGTTGCTGCTGTTGTCGTTGTTATATTAGTATTATAATATGTTATTGTTGTTGTTATTATTATTACTATTATTATTGTTATTATGGCTTTTCGTTTTCCTAAACTTTTTAATTGGATAGTACTCAAAATTTATCACGGCTTTTTTCTTCAAATGTCGTTTCTGCCAGATTTACCCACATAGTTCATTTTTAGCAGTCTATAAATGGAAACAACACTCCCTGTCGTCCTCAACCGAGACCTTTCCCGAATCATAAACAGCAATTTGCAACTGAAAAGCAGCCACGATCTAGAGCACCTGAGATCTATAGCACAGCAGAGAGACGAGTGGACCAAGCTTACAGCGAGGATTCGAGAAGCAGCCGAGGCGTCCCAGTCGGAGCACTGAGATGCGAAAGGCCCTAAGTAAGTAAGTAAGTATAAATGGAAAGACAGATTGGTTGTTAAAATGTCAACTGACCGATAGATATAGGTTTGGAAGGATAGAAAGAAAAAAATCTAAATGTCTACCACGTAGACCTACAAACAAATTTGTTTTAAAGGCTATAAACACAGATAGATGGAGTTTTTCTATCCATCTACCCATCTTTCTATCTACCTACCTATTTCTATCTATTTATCTATCTATTAATGTAACTTTACATACTTCTTTTTTGTCGATAAATCCCAGATTTTTTCCTCATCCTGGTCTATTTGTCTCTTACTCCATTTACCAGGCTAAAGCGTGATCAAGTTTCCCTTTATTTTTAATTTATAACACTGTATAGAGCCCCAAACGTGCCACAGCAGGCCCTAGAGCTGTCACCTTGCGCCATCTTCGTGTGCCTGGTGCCTGCCTCGCGAAGGATTCATCGATCCAGTCATATTGACACGCATTCCCAATAATTCCCAGAGAATTAGATTTCATTCACCGACAAGTACCGGCTGGCTAGACATCGATTTTGTTAGTCACAGAGGGAGGCAGAATGATGGGATAGTGTAGGATCAGGAAGAAGGCCTATGTGCGTGAGAGAATAAAGGGGAATTAGGTTTTATTCTATCATATTCTACGTATAAGAGCAGTATTGTCAGAAAGTGGCTGAAACTGGTTTAAGCCACATATCGTCTTAGTCGGAAATTAAAAAAAGAGAGCCACACCCTTCCGCGCGAGATAACAATTAAATCAAATTATATGAATAATTTGACAATAAAGAGATAAGAGCAAAATAAGACGAATCTCATTAAATTGGAGTGTTTCGTGTTTTGGAGAGAGAGAGAGAGAGACAGGCAGACAGACTGGCAGAAAGACAGACAGACAGAGACAGAGAGAATAAGGGATTGTGTGTGTATAGATACAACAGTAACTGTCTAAGTAGGATCTCTATAAGAGTAAAGCAGTAATAATTTCCTGTTTTGAGACAGACAGACAAACAGATGCTAAAGGGGGAGGGGGGGTAGCCTATCAAACGCCACCTGCAGTCTATTCCGGTTTGATAAATCAAGTTTAAATTATGGTTTGACCTTTCAAGATGTGCCTTTTCTCTATTTTCTACCACCTTTTATCACGCAAATGTAGTTTAATGGGCTTATAATAGAAGAGCAATAAACGTGCGATGTTTTTTTAAATTAAAAAAGTGAAGAGAATACAAATAGTAATAGGTCATAGAGGGGATTAGTACCAAGCAAAAATTTGAGGTTTTTTATAAGCTAACTAAAAACGTTTTGGTTCTTATAAACCTTTGGGATCAGCATGAAGAATTATCGACCATAAACATTGGATTTCAAAGGAAATAGAATGAGCAAGAACGAGAGAGAACGAGAGACAGACAGACAGATAGAGATGGGAGGGGGGCACTGTCATAACGACAGAAATCGATCTCACTTTTATTTGGCACTACTCTCTTGATCTGTTATCATAAGGTACGAATAAATCATAACAGAAACTGCTTAAAATGAGTTCATAATTAATTGGGATGCCTAGTAGGATGCCTAGATAATGGGACAAATATAATGTGCTTTAAAGTTAAGCACACAGTTGTTTTAAAACCGGAACAAGCAGTGGGCGAAAGTAAAAAAGATAGAGTGCTGAAAAAGTTTTTAAAAAATCCTCTAGTAGGAGATCACCTTTAAAGTTTAATGATTTTTTTTCTTCAAAGACGAAGGAGCTAGTTGTTGATGGAAAGCACGAGAGCGAAAGAGAGAGAGAGAGAGAGAGAGAGAGAGAGAGAGAGAGAGAGAGAGAGACAGAGAGACAGAGTAAGAGAGAGAGGCGGAGATCAAAATTATGTCAGTGGAAGGACGGCTAAATCTGTTTTAAGTTTACGTAATGGTGTGTAAAATCTTCTCAGCAAAGTTATTATGTGTAAGATATTTCATGAGAAATATGGTTCTAGTCTTCCAGCGCCTAAGGCAGTCTAAAGACTATACACGTGCAAAACTCGTATCTCCAAAACATTATTTTCTTATCTGCACGAGAGGAAACCATATTTGAGGTTGAGTGAAAATAGTAGCGTTATTGAAATCCATTTGAACGTAATGGGCAAAACTTTCTTTGAGCGGGAACTGCATGCAAATCTCACCTGCATAAAACTGACTTGAAACCATTTTAGAGGCTCTATCAAAATAGCAGCTTTACATATAGCAAATTGAACTTTATGAACAAAATTAAGATTTTATGCTTCATCAGATGTAAAACGGATGTGCTCGTCATGCCTTCATCTAATACCTGAGGACACCACCTTCAGAACTTTTTGCCTGACAGACACACAGAGACATTCACTAGAGACTACAGCTTTTTTTGCCAAAATTGACGTATCAGTTGAATGTAATCAAGTTTTAAAAATGAACCAGAAGCAAAGAAATGCACACCATCGCAATTGCCACCTAGTTCAAGCGACTGAAAAGACTTTACCCGGATTGGATACCGTACTAAAAAGAAAAAGGATGTCAGACGAGCTAAAGATTTTCTATAGCTGGTTAAACCAGAAAATGGATGGTTCAAATTCATACTCACGATGAACGGCATGGTGCACTTGCGATGATACCATGGCTTCTGTCTTTGTTGTGAAAATGGGTTGCTCTTCGAAATCAGATGTTCAATAAAACTGAAATGTATCTTTGTTTAGTTCCCCGCTTAGGTTAGGTTAGGTTAGCTTATAGTTAATTTAACTTCAGTTACTTTACGGCTAAAGGTCTTGGGTTACATCGTGGAACATGTTCAAGCCGTTTTGATGTGAAGAACAGCTGGGGAAAATGGCGTCAGTGGACAAACAGCGACAGCACCACACAGCGGTGAGATGCCAATGTTATGCGTGACGCAAAGAGGAAGGAACGAGGCGAGACGATCGAGCAGGTTCTCTGGAACCAATCGATATCTCAGCGATGGAAAATAAAGAATGGATTGAGCGGCGAATGGCAAACTCCCAGTTAGGTGGGCTTCTTCCGCTGAAATTCTGCCGCAGTCGACAAAGAGCAATACAACACACGTTACAGCAACACTCTGCGAGCTTCTTCATCATGTACAGCCTGATATGATTATGCGTTTTGTATTAATTTTTGTTTCTAATGTAATTGTTGCGATGCTGATTCCTTTGGCAACGAGAGGTTTAATGTTTGTTTCAATCATTGTTTTCTAACTTTGATCGGCTTTCAGTTCCTTAACACTACCGATGTTTTGATGCAACAATTTATTTAGCTGCTAATTTTGATCCTATTTTCTCTCTAGCTTTTTTTCAATGCTTTTACTTCTTTTTACTACTTTCATTTCCATACATATTTTTTAACTTTTCACGAGCGATAACTCAAAAAAGCCTTTTTTTTTTTTAAATGAATATTACCACCTTAGCATTGTGATCATTTTTATTTCGAAAAATGAAACTGCCCATAACTTCATATTAGCATAAATCTATCTTAATTTTTTTTTTCTTTTGATCCTAAGCCAGGGGCGTGAAAGATTGTAAAGAAGAAATTCTTTGTCTCAACGAAAAGTTAAAGCTCTACCAAACTGAATAGCTATTATTAAAGCAAAGCCAACGAATGGCGTGCCATAATGACGTCACTCAAAGAACGGTCGGCGAATCCGATTGGCTCGGCCAGAGTGCCAAGAGACACAACACCGCGACCGAAACGTGCCTCGGTGCTGAGAGCCACTCATGAAAGTAGTCCCCAATGAGTCTGAATAATTAATTACACAAAGAGACGTGCTTCCGAGATTCCGGCCAGTTTTTTATTGCAGATCATTGCCTATTTCCGCGAAAATGCGAACAGAGTGCGCTAGGACCAGCTCAGATCATCTTGTATTGTGAAATAGTATCAATTTTAAAGTGGCTAGTCAATACTATTGTAAAACATTTGATCATGCGTTATTGAAGGAAATGAGGTTTTTATGCGTATACACAATCAGGTTTCGCACTAAAAACATAAACCCGAATCAAGTATTTCAACAGTATAATATTCTTATTTACTTGTTTACGTATGCTTTAGCATTTATCTTTTTGATGGAGGAAAAAAAGACAAAAAGACGCGGCCAATAGATATTATTATACTCATAAAATGCAGACTATTTTCTTTGTGTGGTAAAAGGAAAATCAGTTATGATAGTTTTACCAAAATGTAAAAATGTTCCTCCATGAGTGAAGCTTTTTCCAAATCTTTAGATTTTTTTAGGGACAATATAGCCTGGCAATTTATTTAGGTGGCAATTAATTAGTCGGTCATCTGCGGAAAAGTTTTTCTTGCAACAGTGTCATGGGAAATGGTCAGACTTCGAAAAGATAAAATATGTCATATTTTATGAAAGTTCAAGCAAGCTGGTTGATAGCATTATATCGCTTATTAGAAAAACACGAACTATGAGTAGTTAGTCAGTTTATTCGAAACAGCCTTTATTAAAAATTACTGTTTTCCGTATAAATGAAGTTACAAATATCAACCATTCTTTTATTCCAATTAAACATGCAAGTTCTTAACACTGAAGCTCTAAAGCATCGTGTGTGACAAAGTCTTAAAATTTAACGATGCGGGGATAACATTTTTGTTCGATTTCCGAAACAAAAGTGCTATAAAATAAATATGCTTGATATTTTGTTATATGTGGAAGGGAAAGAATTGAAGATAAAATGCAACAATAAACTTGATAACGAAAGCTTTTAATTCTAATGATGTTTTGTAATAAAACAAAACTCATTTTCTCTGACAAGCTTACAGTCTGTTGAAAGAAATACAAAAAGAGCAACTTGCAGCCTTTCTGTTAGACTGGAAAAATGACCACTGATGAGTTCTTATCTGTTAACTGTATTCCTCGCCCGTTCTTTTTCTTTTCCATTTTTTAAGCTCAGTATGTCATTTAGTGTACTGATTTGTCCTTGTCCTCCTGTTTATTGCGATAGATCCCACAACTGGAGATGCTCGTAAAAAAGAGGCAAAAACAAAGAAACAAAAGCATTAGATAGCAAGTAACATTCCCGCCTATTTGATAAAATCTCGCATTCAAAAAAAAAAGAATTCTGCAGAAAGTTGTATATATTCAAACTCCTAAGCCTTTCATATATAGTCATGTCCCATTTAAAGTGTTTAACTAGATCGGCTTTGTATTCTTACTTTACCCTTTCCCTACCTACCAACTCCTTTTCGCCAGATACTGATATCTTGGTGACTGTCACACCAATGTCCATCCTTGCAAAGCAAAGACCTAGCTGCCAGAGGCTAAACGTGAAAACCCAAAGCTCTTATTTGTTATTGCAGTCGCAGAAAGCCAAGATTGCATCAACTCCAAAAAGCATCCAATAAATCAAGGCTACAAAATAAAAATCGCAACCAAACCATACACATAATAGTTTTTTTTCAATTTCAAACTGATGGTATTTAATTTCTTTCTTAGGTCACATAAGTTAAGAATTATTCTTATATTCCTTAATTTCTTTTGTCTTTACGCTCTTCAATAAAGACCTTATCAAGAAAGGACATTACTCCTTTGGTGGTCTTATCATATTCAGCTTCATAAAACTTATGAGTGAATGGCTTTTGCAGGTCGATTACGCTTTATTAGTTACTTAGAGTGTAGTAAACTAGGGAAAAATAAAAACAATATATCGGAAAAAAAAATTTGAGGAATGGGGTTAAAAAACTATAGTTGTTAAAGTTAATGACTATAAAGCAGTTAATCCAGAACCCCATGTATGATTCTAACTGAAACAGTATGGAAGATTTGATATCATGAAATTGCGTACACACATAATTAGAAGATGAACTTTGGAACGTAAAATGCACTTCTCAAATGACCCCGATAAATACAACATCTTTTAAACGAGTAGGCCTACATTTTTTAAAATTTAAAGATAGCCGCTGCGCGTATTCAAATTACGGGGTATCAGAGGAGTACAAAATACAGTTAGGCATGGGTCATTTGATGCCATATTGAAATTAGAAATCAATCAGTAGCTAGGGTATAAAAAAAGGAAGCTGTATTCCCAACTACCAAGATATCATAAAACACTAGTGGAGGCAAACTTTACAAGACATTTCTAAAAAGAAATTGAAAGACCACAAAAAAAACCAACAGGCTGGCCTGTGTCTCTGTGTGATAAAAAAGATCTTGTAAAGAATATGCAAATACAAACAACAAGAAAAAAAAATTACATATTTAAAAAAATTCCGTTTTCAGTGTGGTAACATTTACAAGTCGCGTCTTCTTAAAAGGTCTTGGTTTACGAGTCTCGGTGCTACGAAATACGGGAGGTTGTAAAATGAACTCAAGAATTTCAGGCAACTGCAGATCTACAGCGAATGAAAAATACGAGATGAGACAACAAAGCTGGTGAAAAAAATAATAAAGAGCGCTTGGTGTTATGAATTAGTTAAAACACAACATTCATCCTGATACTTATTCTGGCAAATTTTTGAAGACAGCAACTATAATTCTTCAAAATTTAAAAAAAATTCAATTAATCTACTTGCAAAAATAAAAATTGAAATCGAACGATATGTTTTTTCGGGGCCATGAGCATAATCATAGCTCCCATTATATCAATTTTCACTACAATTAAAGGATTTCCTACATTTTAAAAAATGTATTTTTTTTTGTTGAAGAACGTCCTTTTATGTGATAACCATAATTTAAGAGAATGAGCACAATAACTACTTATAACTATAACAAAACAAATCAAACTAATTATATATCTAATAACAATGACTTACACATACGTAGTACTTTCGGTCAAATTTCAATGTTACAAATTTTTTTGGTGTGCAGGGGGAAAATCCTTGACTCTATGATTTCTAAAGATAAAAAAAAAAAGTTTTCAACTTTACGAATCATGATGTACAGTGTTAGCAAGGGAGCCTACTCTATGAGTTCAATGTTATAGTTATGTTTCCGAGCAATTTCGCCCCTTGCTATTGGGTGACTGATGTTTAAAAATACATTTCGCTCATGTTCGCATTGTAACTCTGTGTCTGGAGAGAGGGAGTCAGAGATGATATAACCTACACGAAGTCGTGGACAATCTTCAGAGCAGGGTCATAGAGTTTGATGTTGGGAGGAAATCGTTTCTCTTGTACTATAATTTTTTGTTTTCTTATGGTTCACTGTGAGGCTAAAGGCTTCGCGTTCATGTCTAAAGCGGACAATGAGCAGCTTTTGCTCCATCACTGAATGGGTTGGGACCTGGGACGATTGCATCGCCCGCAACAAGGAGATCACGAAGGCATTTTGTTATGTTACACTTCAGAGTTAGTCTCGAGGCAGGGAAGGTTGGGGAGTTAACCACCAGCCTACTTTCTGATGCTCCTCCTGGTTCTTCCTCTTACTCTTCCATTTTTCTTTCTTTTTTTCTTCTTCTTCTTCGTCGTCGTCTTCTTCTTCTTCTTCTTCTCCTCCTCCTCCTTCGATAAGACATCAATTTTACCATACCGGTTACATAACTTTAACGTTTAGGAAGACCATTTTGGAAGTCTTTCAACACAAAATGACTGTACTTACGCTATTCTGTGATGTGAAGTTACGTATACCACTGGGAAAAAACTCTTCAAGGCCCTCTAACTTAAAGATCGTGAAAAAAATCATTTTGACACCTTAACAAACTCCTGACTTATTGCATTTGAAAGACAAAGAATCCAATTAGCCAAATTAAAAAAAAATATGGAGAAAACAGGACTTCCATATTGGAAGAGCATTGCCGTGTTTTAAGACCTTTGAAACACATTTTTAACATTTTTTATGGTCTCATACAAGGATTCAATGATATACATTATAAAGTTTCAAATTGTGCAAAAATATTTTGAGTAAAAATTTGACCAAGTACGTGAAAATGTGAATTTTCTTAAATCGGTCAGCACTGCATGTAGCAGTAGACTCATTTTCCGGAAATGCTACACTTTCATTGCTTGTGGAAACACTGCTCTAATAACTCACAGAGGGTATGAGTCTAGGTAGGCCTAAATCTTTAAATGTATCAAGGTTTGACCCGGGACAAAGGATTGTTACAGTTCTTATTCAGGAATCAGTAGCTGTATTATTTTTGTGTTTTTCTTGTTTATTTTCATTACTATCATGAATGTTATTGTTATTATCAGTTCTATAAACATTATTATTATTTTTCCTTATTGCAATACTTGTTAACATTTTAGGGTATTCATTTAAAATGGAAAAGTTCATCTTGGAACAAGAACGATTTCATAATAAGATCCTTTATCAGATCGAAAGGCTAGCTATGCCGTTGGTTGTAGTAGCTGGCCCCAGTCAAGTTGAAATACATGTATTGAAATCTGGAGTTGGTTGTGGCCCCTGGCCCCTGTAAGGTTGAGATACCACGTTTTGCTCGTGTTTGGGATTCCTGGCCCCTGTAAGTGTAAGGTTGAAATATTGAATTTGGCAGTGGTTGAGATCCCTGGTCCTTGTTAGGTTGCCAGAATAGCAAAACAAAAAGATTTTAAAAAACTTTGTGAAGATAAATAAAAGAGAATGGCAAAGATAATATTGTCGATAATGAATTGAGGAAGAAAAAATTAAACCAATTATTGGGATAGTGGTGATAATATATTTGATGTCGATAATGTATTTGGGCTCTCCTGATGATTATCGTGATAATCATCAACACCCCATCCAACCACTCCCAAACGCAACCAAATACAACACTACTTACGATTTCACTCCCGGTAATGCCTTACTACTTCTTATACCTTCACCATCACCACCAATAAGGCAATAACACCGTCTGTACCAATGACACCATAAGACCCACTTACGCCTACTACCACTAACACCATCACCACAACTAACAGCATTGCCATCTTTAATTCTACAACCACTGCTAACACTACCAACAGCGCTACCAAGTACCATCATAATTAGCACCCGAATTCTATCGCAGAAATGAAAAAAAAGAAAGCCCGAAACTGAAATAAAGAGTTTTTAAAAACTTTTAAAACATGAGTGTGTCAAGGGGAGAGAATCATCTTAGTTAAAGGTCGTTTACGCCTTTCTGAAATGATATGCCAAATCAGAATGGAAATCAGAAAGTTGTTTTTAGAGCTCTCGAACGAGTAGATAATTCCCAAAAATCCCTTTCCGTTCTGATTTTCGGTAGACTCCCACCCAAAAAGAGTGAGTATGACACACTCATATTTCAAAAGTTTTTAAAAGCTCTTTATTTCAGTTTCGGGCTGAGAAGGGGGGGGGGGGGCTCAGAACGTGCAAATGCAAATTTTTCAAATAAAATGACGGTTTCTTTCACCAATGCATCGGGCTCGCCTTTGCTTCTGGCATTCACACATAATAAGAAAATGAAAAATAACGGTAAGCATATAGTTTTGAATGTAATGCCAGACTTGAAGGAGTCTTGCACTATTCCTGCATTGAGATATAGATCTAGATGTAGTTGATGCAAAACGTTCAGCGCTAGATGAGAAGGCGCTGTGGATGACGGTTAAGCAGGCGGCTGGAGGAGGGAGGGGGGGGGTCCAGCGAGATTTATGCGTGCGTCCTAAACTGTGGAATGTCAACATAATTATTCTCTTCACTTTATATTTAAATCAAGCGTGTCAAATAACATGCCTTCAGCAGTTGGAATCGATCTTACTTCAAAACACTAAATTCAATAGGTCAAACTTTTACATACGTTTGCTTTCATTTAGATGGTTCGACCTCTCAGTATTACTATAGCTCGTGTTGGGCGGATCCCTTGCTGTTGCTTTAGTAAGCGAACGGCCAATGAGACGATCTGATCATAGACATATTAGCATAGCAGAAAGTGACATCACTTAGTTAAAAATGGTTAAGTTTCTAGAAATTGCTACGTCATCTGGTTCACTGTAAAAAAAGAGGAATGGGTAAATTAAGAAAATGACAGACGTGGAAGACAATGGAAAGGAGATAAAGGATATAATTATTAGAAAAGGAAAAGATAGAATAAAAAATCATGACATAAAACAAACTTTTTAGTTGACTTTCAATGTTGAGTTGGTATAAAACTGCTCTCGCTTTTTCTTACTTTTCCAATTATCACCAATCGAAGTAATGCAATTACAGCAAACTATGTGTTCAAATGATATCGAATCCGTCAACGTAGGGCCTAAAATTAAACCACTAGAACCGTTCGAAGCATTAAAAAGTATCTCACTTTGTCGTAGAAATTTACCCCCCCCCCCCCACACACACATAAAATACCCGACCCAGATAAAGCAAAGTAAAATTTGGGGTGGGGGGGGGGGAGGACTTATGTGTGTGTGGATCTAGGAAAAACTGGTTGGCCAGTACCTGAACTTTGTCTTTCAATAGCGTGTAGGTCTGTTTCAATATTTAATATGAAAAAGTTAAACGGTAGATTGATAGCTAGCTTAAAAATAACAAGAGCTTTCGGGAATCTTCTTGTCTTTATATTTCTGTCACTCTGTCTCCGTCTCTTTTTGCCTCGCTCTTTCTCTGTCTTAGTACGTACAGTCGTACTTCACACTGTTATGCATTTTCGCCGTCGGTTACCGTAGTCATGGAAACCGTGGCCGTCTTGAAAATAGACAACAAACTTAAAAAATGCTTTTTTGCTGGTCCAAATATTTCAAAAATTTGGCGTGTACATAGAAAACTAGATACAAAACTCGCACGATAATTTTTTTCCAAATATATAGTTTAGAAAAAAGATACAAACTTTTGAATTTTTCGTCGGCTTTTTTAAACTATTAGATAATCTTAAACTACTTTTCTAAAATGTTTCTCTTTGATTTTGTATCCTAAGCTTAATATTTGACCTCCTACGAAATTTCATTGAAAAAGATTGATAATGGCAAGAGTTATTCAAGAAAAACTCTCAAATATTGCTTTGAGAAAAGCGCAATTGCGATAAAAAAAATTCCACCTAACACATATAGAAAAAGCTGGAACACACATTAAAAATGAAACGTGCTTTTTTCAAGTTATCGGTCGTGTTTTAGAACCAGATAATGTTCTTAGAATCAGGTCACCATGGGTCAAACCCTAGGCGACGTTTTCTGTCCTCCAAGCAATGTCACCCTCCATTATCTGAAAGGAAAAAAGAATGATTTTGGTATGCGTTCTGTTTATTGCTTTACAGCCTTGAATCTTATCTGCGTTGTAATGTTGTTTGTTCAATAGCCTTGACATTGTTGACTAAAAGCATTTATGTAGTGGGGGCAAAATACATTCAAATAAAACAGTTATGAAACATTGCAATTGCATAGCTGGTATTCGGCCAATATACGCAAATGCATTGAAATCGAGGAATACCAAGTGACTGTCTCTGGTATTAAGTGTTATTTTTAATTTTGATCTTTATGTAGCTTTTATAGATTACTTTTCATTTCTGAAATACACTTGCAGCTAGACAAATGCATTGGACGAAAACACCTTTGAAAAAAGTCTAAAGGTAAATTGCTGTATCGTAAGTAGCTGAGTTGAACGTTCCATCTAGATCCTCAAGACTCTCGAGGTTTTAGGTTGGGACCCGCCTTTGCTGACCGTCACATTACAAATTTGTCTTCTTCCATTTTGCCAAAACTCATTAATATTTAATTAACTGTTGCTCTAGAAACAAAAATAACCGCATGGCTGCACAAAACTTGTAAAAAGTACAACCGAAGTGGGGAACAGTGAAATTTTGTAAACTTCTTAAAGCCACACACCCCGATTCGTGTTGAAAATGCATGAGCCAAATTTTGTGGGCAATTTTGTGGTTGTGGATGTGGATGTACTTACCTAATAATTCGCTTTAAGTAGTAGGCTCAACTCAATCCCAGATAGGCTACTTGCAACAATTCTCTATCATACTATCTTATCCGTTTTATTGAATTGACTTTTTTACTAAAAGTTTTCATATTAAAAGTTCTTCTAGTATTTTGAATCTAAATTCATGTATTTAAGTTCATAAACAGTGTGCGACATTATTTACAGCCTATGTTCAAACAAACATGCTTATGCTCTTAGTTTTATGCAGCATGGCTGTTGCATAAACTTTCGTTTAATTTAAAGTAGTCCCCCTTGGGCCATGGTGAGTCTTTACGCTTTGATTCAGCACTAGAGTTTTTGTAATAAACTACCCCCACTCACAGAAGAGCTATTAGCAGACAAGAAAGGTTGGCCATGAAACAGCTGCATTATATAACAAACTTTTTAAATTTTTTTTATTCTTTCATCCTTCAAAATATGGTGCCCACTGTAATATTTTTTTAGAATTGTCTACATAGCTACGTACTTTATATTATATGTAAATTATATACATGTATACGATTTTTATACTGATGTGAATTGTGATAAGATGTGACGGCATCGTTCAGTCAAGGGGTATTATTGATAGGGGATCTTTGAGGATTAGATGAGCATTTTTTAGTGTGGCTGTAGAGCCATAATTATGCTTGATTGGCAACTTCTGCAACAGGGTATTATGCAGGGTAATAATGACTTTTTCCAGATTTTTTTTATCAAAGCTGATTACAATGGCGCTTTCCGTAAGTAATTTTCTATTTGAAATTATGGTGCTAATTTTCTTTCTTTTGACAGAATTGAGATGATATGATTTTTAAATTCTTTCCTTTGCATTAGGTGTGAATTCTGTAAAAGCAATGAGTAAAGTATCCTTTCGGAAATTCCAATGAATAATTTTAAGAACTTGTTGCATAAATGAGCGGGCCGTATGGATGTAAAAAAAATAAATCTTGACTTGTATTTCTGCAAATCAAATTTCAATCAATACTCGAAAAGGGTTGGGCTATTTAAGGATTCATGTAAAGTAAATGCCGAATGGTCTTGAGACATTGTTGGCTTGCCTACCTACAGTCACAACTTCTCTCACGATTTTATGTTTGATTTTTTGGCAAGAAAATAACCAAATACACTCAAGTTGCAAAAATGAAATTCGACTTGAAAGGGAGTAGCCTATGTCAAAGCCCATTTCTTGGTTGTGCGGACTTTGGGGGTACAAAAGGCGGGGGAAAGCTAATTTTTACTCCAGCCATTACGACCCATTTGCAGCATTTTTTTGGTACACAGCTGTGCATCGTCGACTCTATCGTATAGACTCACAGCCATCCTTTCACATAACAATTGAAAAGGTCTGACCGTAGTCTACCGCAGAGAATGTCGTGTGAGAGGTCTAGGGCTGACTACAAATGCAACAGTTGGAGGAGCACTCGTGGGGGTACACGTCTATCTGACACAGCAAACGAGAGAGAGAGGTAGAAGAAAAAGTTATTATAAGCCTGGATAT
>BMAT01001486.1:750595-776886 GCA_019649035.1 Elysia marginata | reverse complement strand
CTTTCCAGAAAAAAAAAAAAATAACTCCTGGTTAACACTTTTTACCCCATGGAGAATCAGCATGTAAGCATTTGGGTTTCCAGTACAACATCGGGGTTTCATTCCCGTTCTTGTTTCTTGTCTTAATTTAGGTGTTTCAAAATTAATAGCCTCCCTTGTTAAAATAAAAACAAAGATGTTATTATTAGAAGCTTTCTGAGACTTATTTTTATATTTACAAGTACTTGCATTTTTTTTTACAAATGGTGAAAATGGACTATGATGAGGCCAACACTTAAAGGTCCAAAGAAAAACCTTTATGAGTTTGTGTTAAAAACCCTTTCCAAATGTTGATTTCTCAGAACTGCTGAGAAGGAGGTATACATGCAGGCCTGATTACTTGAAAATGCCAAAAAGAAGTACTTTTAAGGTCAAAATTAGGTACTCCTCAAAAAAAAAAAAGGTACAGGTCACCAAAAACCTACAAAATGAGCTAAAAATACAGACATTTACGAGTGAATTTTGAAGTCTCATCACAACACAAACAAGCAAACTCTAATATTGCTTATTTATCATTGTATTAATTGTTCTTATTTAGGATACAAATGACAGTGTTATTTACATTAATAGAATTAGGCCTCTATGTTTCAAGAATTCCCAAGGTCAGACTAAGATTTAATGCTTAAGAAACTGCACTCCACAGTCCACAAGGAGAGTTAATTTAGGACTCCCTAATCCTAGACTAGAGTTTGGCTATATAAAAATTAAAGTGATTCAAAGGGCCTTCTTAGTGGTGCTGCTAAGGCAGAGCCACTATCAACAGATTTTCCTGTAACTAAGATAGAGTAAGAATACCAGGTGCATGAGATGGGAAAATGGCTAAATTTTCTAAAGCAGTAACAACTTTAACTTGCTAAATCACATTAAGCAATAGTTGGAGTAGACCTATTGCTAGATAAAATAAAGTAAACTGTTCTGCTCTTATTTTAAGTGACAGAAAATTTACAAGTCCTTGCCTAATTTGATCAATGTAAGAGAGCTTAATTTTATTTTGTTTGATACTGCATTAGCTTCAAAGGTTCCATTAAACATTACTTTCTATTAAACAAGTCACCTCAAAGCCATCCACTTCTGACGAAATTTTAAGGCCAGATCTAGAGATCTAGTTCCATTCAACATACAACTATAGGGGCCTAAAGCTAGATTTAGATTAGATTCCATTGTCTACAGTACTTAAAAACTGAATCGGTTAAGAAAACCTAAATCTAATCTAGCTATGATCAAGGTACATGTATTTGATCTAGGTCCACGATCTAGTCTAGAATCTGTTCACTGTTCGATGACTCTGCGTATTCTGTAACGTTGTCTAAACTTCCATGGGATCTAGATCTAGCCTACACAATTTAGCTACTGAAGATTTAAAGCACTATTCATCTAGAATCTAAGTCTGTGTTGGCAATCTCTGGGTCTAAATCTAATCATAATACTACACTAAGTCTACATCTAAGTTGCGGATCTATTGAAACTCTAAATCTTTCAACACACCAACAGCATCTACATTTCCGTAGACCTAGGCTAGCTCCCTATAGATTCTTGAATGAAACTCACATGTTTTGTCTATCAATATCTTTGATTTCCAAGAAAACGAAACTGCATGCCTAGATTCAGACCTAATGACAGACATCATTATCTCCATGCAATCCAGCATTAGTGCGCGTCCTTGTTGTTTTTTATTCTTTTTATTTTTTATTATTTTATGCCTAAGTATCACTTGTTTAATGCAGGACTTGCAGCAGGTGAAGTAATCTGATAGGTAAATTGCCTACATCTATGCTGTTACTTTTTCATAGTGCTGTTCAATGAATGGTCCCGTAGAGATGGACAACATCACCGGTACTCATTAGCGTCCGTAAAAGCTAAATTATCGATTTAACAGTCCAACAATCTTGACATATTATGATAAATTTTGCGATATCCAATACACCCGATAAAAAAGGTTGTCCAGCCTGCAGGATTTCAGCCCTGACTTCTGGCTCATGGGGCAGGCCTAGCGCATTGCCTAGTCTATAGTACACGATTGTATTCTGTGCTTACATATTTTTTACAAAGAAACCAGCACTGTGCCTGTGTGTGCGCGCGCATGCAATAAGGCGAGAGCAAATGAGATGACTTGCGCCCCTCTTTAGTTCCTACAAATAACACCGAAAAATTGAGAAAAACAGTGACCTCTTGCCACATCGAAAAATTGGTACATTTCAATGCAAAATCGTGAATGGTGTACAAATGGATAAAATTCGGTACGTACGGATAAAATCCGTACAAATAGGCAGGTCCGTATACATGTAAGTTTTAGATCTCTCACTAGTAAGATAAGCTTCATTTTTCCTGTATATTGAAGTTGACCTACAATTCCATTTCTCTGCTTTATTTTCATGTTTCCAAAATCTGCATATTCAAGCTTTTACGTTCCATTTTCTCAAACTTTAAACAACAAAAACTTTGGTTAACAAAAGCTCACTTTGATGCCCTTGAACAGGAAATCTAAAAAAAAAGGGTGTCAAGAAAGTTTGTAAATTTTATTGCTTTGCCAGTGCACCCTTCTCACACACACTTCAAAAAAAAAAAAACTTCCTTTCTGAAACACATCATCTTGCTTTTACAATGGCTAGCATTCAAATCTAGCTCAAGACGCAGAGGCTGATTCATATTTTACAAGGAACTCCCCTATGCTTCACTTGAATTTTTAAAATATGACGTAAATTTTTAGCGGTTGATTTTTGTAGGCTCTCAGTTGCCTCACATCCAAGAGGACGATACCTAGAGTTTGGACTTAAGCTCTTAATGATAATAAGTTGGCAAATTTGAAACATGGTGATTTAGATCTAGAGATTTACTTGCGTGGTGGTAATCCCTCAGGCAAATTTAACTTGAGGAGAAACATTTTAAAGAATGTGCAATAACATGAGAAATAATTACATGTACTCACACAAAATCTTTAAAAAATACTTACTATCTTCCCTTGTCATCACTATCAAGTTTTTGCTAAAATGTTCCTTCCCATTGGGCAGCGAGGCTCGTGCTTTGAATAAATAACGGGTATAAGGATCCAGATTCTCCACTATCCATGAAGTTTCATATCTGGAAGGAAAATACGACAGTTATGTCAGGTCTAGCATCCTTCTAGAAACCAATCCTTCTCCACTAATAAGCAGAACACTCCGGAAAAGGCATATAAAATTATAATACATAATATAGCATGTAGTCCAAAATGTGACTTAGAAATGCAATACAAAAATCATTCTTCTCTGCTGTCAAGTGCCGTGAATAATACCATGTCCGACGCAAAATGAGTGTAATTTTTGCCCCGATCTGAACAGCATTAAAAAACGCAACATAAATACTAATGCTTTTTTTATTCTTCAGCTTATGGAACGCTCCTGTAAATCAATGTCCTGTACAGAGGTACGTTTGCATGTGATGCCCCAACATGGACTGGATCAGATTCTTTGGATATTGGTTTATCAGTAGTTCTGAAGTTTTTTTTACACATTTTGTACAAAATTTTCAATACGCCTTTTAATGCTGTTTAGACTTCTTTTTTTTTAGTATATATTTATTACTTTGTATCTCCCAACTTGTCTCAAAGCATTGGAAAAGTTATAGATACTGTACACAACAATAACTCTAGGGCCAAAAATTCTCTGGCAGCAGGTGAGAAAGCCACTGCAAAGCCTCTAACAATGCATGTTGACGGTATATCAGAAGCCATGGATCAATTTTATGAATGGGCATTTTGTCTTAGCCTTCAAAAATTAAAAACTGTATCACTTCATATCAAATTTTGTGGAAATATATCAGAATTTTTTTAGATAAGAAAATTGAGGCAAAAAGGTGTTTTTAATTAGCATGATTATTTTCTTCATGTATTAAATTGATACTCATGACCTCATTAAGGTTGGGGACAGTATTTGGGTATCCATGTTTCTGCAGTATGCACCATAAGATGAGATGCAATGTTAATTTTTTTTTTAAAATGAAAATAGACCAATGGAGTTTTTAATTGCATAAAGTGCAATAAAGCAATTACCTAATGAGCTTTTTATAAACAACATCAGAGTGTCTTATTCAAGTTTGCGAGCATTTTAACGGGTTGCATTATACCTTGAATGCGTATGTATCTACATGTATATGGTGCGCTTTTAAAACCACTGTAACATAAAATTCCTAATCAAATTCAGTCAGACCTGTATGGATTAGAGGAATTATATCCAAGGAAAAAAATATTTTAAAAAATCATCCCTACATAAACTTACGTTTTGTGACAAATAGGGGGTAGAGTTTGCTCAACCTTTGAGTAGCAAACTTCATACTCTACTTTGCCACTTATCACAGGTGTCCATACAAGAGAGATATTCTGAGCAGTGATGTCAGCAACACTGAAATGCCAAGGTTCTGGTTGCATTTTCAGAGTCGCCAGTTGAAATTTTCGACTACTCGTACCAGAGAAACTCGACTTCATCACAGCTACAAGTGTCACTTCAAACTCATCATAGGGATCTGAATGGAAAATAATGAGAATCCGATAAAAGCCTATAAAATATCTGTCACAGCCTCACAAACCGAGTGTAGTTGCACACTTTTGACATCTCAATAAAAGCTCTTCAAGGAGTATCAAAATAAAATTTAATGTCTCTAGCCTTTATTACATTTGAAAGTTGATTGGAACCAAGTGTTCCATTTCCAGAAGAAGCAAAAGAAAAGCAGATTTTAAGATTGTCCTTTATCACAAAGTCTACGAACAATTAGCTTTGATCACTTCTTATTTCAACCCACTGTTTCAGCCTTAATGTTTTATAGCTGCATATATGTGTCAAGAGTTCAAAAAGTAAAATTTCACCATTCTAGTTGAAAAAATGTATATTTTCCAAAACTGACAGCTTTAGACTATTTTGTGGAACTGCTGAATGTGTGTGGTGGCCCAGAGAACCATGTCAAAGTCGCCACGGAGCAATCTCTGAAAGCAATTTGGGCGTCCTTAGTTTGTTATCAAGTTTTAGCCCTCATGAAATTAAAGCAATTTCTGCACCATTTACGACCCTACTTGATGAAAATTACGATTGTTTAATATTTAGAATTTTAATATTAGTACAACTTTAAATTTATTCAGTTGTCTAAACTTAAAAGGCTTTTTTTCCCTCTGTCCTGGTTTTCATATCTTGGAAACTACAGAAAGACAGCTCCCAAGTTCTAGTTGATATATTTTGATAAAGCAGAGCGCACTTTACTTAGAAAGTGAGAAATTCAGAAATACTAAGAACTGAAAATGTTTAGATGGCAGGTTTGATAGTGTTTCTAGGGTCATCTCACATATGATTTAAATTGAGGTATGAAACGGAATTTTGCCACAAAAAATTTAACATTCACTTAAAGACTTTCAAGGATTATTGGCACAGGTATGAGCAAGGCAGCAGACATTAGTTTGAAATTTTATTCAAGTTTGATCCAACTAATTAGACTCCAAATATTAATTGGATGAAAATTCAGCAGTGGTGATATATCGTTTAAGATGCAATTTGGTTTTTTGTTAAATAATTGATGGCTGTTTCATAAAAGAGATACTTTCCTCTCAAGTTGTATAAAATGATAATGCAATTTAAATATAACCATTTAGGTGATATATTAATGTATACTATATACTTACTTAAGTCAGTGACATATTTCCAATGCACAGATGAGTTCACATTGAAATGTTTAAGGGGAACATTGCCATTGTCATCGCTTAAGTTTGTGATGTTAAAGTTAAAACCAATGACTTTGTCTTCCGTAGAAAATGACCCAGGACTTTGCCAAGATATTTTCACAGCTGTGTCATTAATATACTTGAGAGTCAGTCTTGGAGGACTCGATGCTGGTAAGGGAAAAAATAATAAGTACAGTCAAACATGTGCAAGACAATCATTGAAAATCATTAATGATTTTGATCGTAATGGACATGTGCCTGGTAGTCGTGTTAGGCAACATGCTTGTACACTTGTAAAAATGCATTCCTTTTTATATCCATTTTAAGGTTAAAAACACAACTTTTTCTTCTCAGTTTTCATTTAACTAATTTAAGGCCAGTGAGAAATATCTTCTATGATGTAACATTGGATTATCTTTTTTTTTTAATTTGTAAATGAACTTTTGCTATGTGTGTTTGTGATATCATTTTAGCCTTTGTCCCCAGTAACTTTTTCATGATGATGTTTGGTCTATATATCATCTAGATCTAGTAGTGATCGTTTAAAATAGCATTAAACCTTTTAATGTTTTGGTTTGATAGGCATGGATCTAGTCCCAGGATTTTCATCATCATCAAGAAATGTAGTTTTAAGTTTGCACACATTTTGCAATTCATTCTCTTTCATCATCCAATCGTGTAGATTCGAAACTAGAAAAGCACTTGGTTAGCACTTCCTTCTTTCCCCTGTTAATTATTTACAGAGTACATGTACTCAAATAGTAATTTGTCCTGATTATGTCTACTGTCTACAGATCTGTAGGCCAGGATTAGGCCTAAGCATACATGTACTTTCAGTTTCAGCATTCTTCATGGGTTCAGTTGGCCTATTCTTGACATTTTTTCACGGTCAAGGCTACAATTTTGGACACCCCATCGTCACACGTACAAGTAAACCCACCCCTTTGAGTCTGTAAGGTTACTTATACTGTAGCCATCAAACAAGAGAACAATTAAGAAAGGCAGATTAGTGGCTTCTGCATTCCTACCATCAGATTATTGCAAGCATACAAGGCCCCGCTCTAAAATATGATGCAGAGTCGCTCTATTCTTGTTATTCTATAGTTTGCATGTGAACGAAGGGTGCACATCCCTTTGCTATGACCACAAGCATCAATGGCTTAGAGTTGGGTCTTGGACCACAGAAAAATGAAGCAGTGTGACCTCCTTGACACGGCTGTTACCCGGAAAAATGTACACAATTGATAAAAAGAAGATCGGGAGTGAATTGAGTTCACTGGCTGCCAGTTCTATAAGGCCTACACCAACCACTTCCAAATAACTTGACCAGGTGGTATTAAACATGCACGTACCTATCGATAACTTCATCGATAAATTTTTTTAAAAAATTTAAATACATGTATTGGGATTGCATTTTCGGGTACAAAATGAAACATTTTAAGTGACCTTGACCTAGGTTTATTAACATGCCATAATTTTACTGTGGTTTCTTGTAACCCATAATTTTTTCCGCATCACCGTAATGTTGGCAGGTCTGTAGTAGTAATGGCAGAAAAATAAACTGCAAATACGAAACCAATCAATGTATTGTATGGTCACGATTGTCTTTGCGTTCATGTGCAGAAATGCCACAGCTTCCTGGCAGGAAAACAGTGTTGAAGTTGAACTACTTGACGTACATCGCAAGTTTTATACCATAGCGATATGGGTTAAAAAGTCTAGAAATCCCTATTTTCTATTGCAAAATTGTACTGGCATATACTGGACAAAAAGTGTACGAAAATAAGAGAAAGTGAATGGGTCAGCAGCTCTGCACATTTAATTCTATGGAAGTGGTTACTTGGCATTTTTCTTTTGCTTGAGTACTGAGGATAATATAAATATAATGTTCTGACTTATTTTGTCATACTCACCATTGACAGCTGGTGTAATGTGTTTCATAGCTTCTGCACTATTTCTTGGAGGGAACCCTGCTCCTGTAGCTGCTAGAACTTGTATAAAGTAGGTTGTTTCTGGCTCAACATCTGTTATAAGATGAATGACGCAAACAAAATTTTTAGAGAAGTATAGAATAGCACATCTTCCATCACTTTTCAGACAAGGCATTCAATGGAAAGGTTCTTCAGTGCTTGACTGATACAGATTAAGTTGTGCATTCTAATCAGCTCAGTTCTAACTATCAGAAAAAACTGTTTCTTTGATAAAACTTTAGAGTATGTATGTTCATTATCAAAATCAGCATACTATTTTAACCTCAATTTTTTTGAGATGCAAGAAATAACATATGAATTTTTAACATTAAAAATCAAACTACTAAAACAAAACAAAAAACAATATCAGGGATGCCATACCAATTTGTCACCTGAAAATAACTCAAAACGATTTTATACATTCTTAAGTACAAAAACAAATGCAAGCAGCAAAATAGAAACATATGAATACTTGAATACATATAAAAAAAAATTGATCAGGGATATAATAGTATAAAACAAATAAAAATGGCATCTCTGACATTTATTCAGTTAAAGATATCCAAAAGGATATTATTTATAAATCTTTAAAATTTAGAAACTTACAAGACAGAGTTTACAGAAAACTTTTACCTCTGATGTAAAAAGAAGTTTGGTCTGCAGGTACATCCTCTAACACTTCAAGAGCATCCTCTGCTTTGTAGAAAATTCTGTAAGTAACTACCTTTCCACGGCTTTGCTCGAATGTGAGAGGACTCCAGCTGACCAAAATGGTGTGGTAGTTTGGGTTTGTCAAGGATAAGGATGGTGCAGCTAAGGGAACTGTTAATGTGAAAACAAGACAAACCTCAACTGTTGGGTTGTTGTTTTTTCTACTGAATCGTAAAGTGTAATAATTGTATAGTACTTGCAAAAGGAATTGGCTTAGAGAAAAATGAGGTAGAAGAATGCAAACACAAAAGAAATTTAGGAATGCTCACTGTCAGCATCAGGGAAGTGGATATATATACCTACTGATGGCTCAAGAAGTGCCCTAATTTTTAGAGAAATAATGCAGAAGTAGTGCATCAGATACTTCATAGAAAACATATCACATCTTTTTTAATAACTGTAACAGTTTGATGCTCCATTGACTTACTTTCTATCCATCGACTGGATGTTTAAGATTTCAGCGAACTTCAGGGTGTATTAAGATGAACTTTGTACAGATAATGTATAAATTGGAAATCTATTTTAAATTGCTAGTATCCGGTTTTGGAAACGACTTGAGTCATGTTCATACTAGATTACTAATTACAGTAAATAATTGTTTAGGAGCAACGTAATATTCCAGTTTGAGAAAGTTTTCTCTGGCAACATGGTTTGAAGGTAGTGTTTTTCTGTTACAGCGTTTCATTAGTACAGATGTAACTCAGAATCATACAAAAGTATACATGCAAACCCCAAAAAGTGCATTTTCGAGCAAAAATAAGTGTACAGGCATTAGTCTTAAGAGTTAAACATACAAACAAATCAAAAACTTGTGATTATCACATACAAATTACGTTCAACTGTGGGCATTTACAATTTCTTATTTCGGTTTTCTGACAATACATCTAGGTATAAGAGTAAACTTGATACAGCTTCAAAAATCAATATCTAGATCCAAATCCTGACCAATGACCACATAGATCTAGATTGAGCTATACTTAGTTTGGGATATGACCAAAAATTTAAGAATTGTGGTGAGAAAGAATGTTTTTGAAAATCAGTTAAGTGGGCTTAGTCAGAGACAGTTTTAATGTAACTAAATTTTGAATGAAAAGCAGGGCATAAAAACAGAACTTCATTGATTCTGTAATGCCACGATCATCTTTGGTGCAACAACTTCCTGGTAGGAAAACTCATTATAGTTATACATACTTGGCCTACATCGCGAGTTTCACCCCATTGGGATAATGGATTTTAAACACTGGAAAGCTGGATTCTTTTTTTTTTTTTACCAAATTTATAAATGAGTATGGGTTGGCAGCTTGACTGTCCTGATTTTATACAAAAATGTATTAATGCTTGGGCTTTTCAGATGGATATTGCACTACCAGAATTCCAGATAAATATTCCTCTTTTGTTAATTTTAAATGTAGGATTACCTTATGTAACAAATTTCCTCTTCATAATATAATTTTGGCTTGTTTAATGTCAGTTCCAAATCCTCAGGATGCTTTTTACAGTGAGGGTTCCCTTTACAACAAAGGTTACTTGTTTTTTCTACAAGGCTTATTTGCACAGCTTAAATCTTTATTTCTCAGAGCTTGTTCAGCTTTGCAGGTTTATGGCTGATCAAGCAAAGTGGTGGCTACATTCTTACATAACTGTAATCATGTTATAAGCAGCTAAAATAGCAGTGATGGTGGAAATACTGGTAGTGGTTATGGTCATGAGAGATACAGAATTGTGATGTAAAAGAACTTGATGTATGACAGATTGTATTTGAAATGTTAATGATCTGTTTACCAAGCCTGCTACAAAAAATAGGACTTCTCACTATGAGAGATTTTTATCTTTGAACATAAAAAAGTATCATTAATAATTTGTTGGCTCTTGTAATATTATTCAAAATCTTTAAATTTTAGTTGTTTATCAACATTAAAGGTACCGTACTAGAAACCACTCATATCTTAACAGGGTTGTTAAAGTCTCAATCTTACCCAAATGCTTCATCTTGAAATGCATTTTTTAAAGTTAAAGGGACAAAAATAAAAATTCTTCAAAATACAAACCATCTTCCTTCGTCTGCACATATATCTTGTCAGAGTAATCACTAACACCATCTTTTTGGGTGAGGCCTCGGATTTCAACTGAATAGTTGGTGTAGGGCTTTAGATCTCTGATCTCTGTTTCATAAGCCTCACTCAGATCTGTACCCTTTAGATTGAACACTATTTGCTTCACATCCTCTCCTATGAAGACAATAATAAAAGAGAAATACAAGGTCTTTTTGAATGTTTACTTTAGGGTATTTTTATGATTGTCTTAACTCAGTGCTCCGGAATATAACAGCATGATAAATTTATCATATTCACTTTGAGATATTTTCATGACTGCTAAACCTTTGGCAAGCATTCCCATTCTTTGATATAGAAAAAATTCCTATGATTTTCATGAAAAGTTATGGTATGTAATCAAATGAGTAATTTCAATTTTCTTTAACCCAACAAAGCAATGGCAGAATTGAACAGTCTCGCAACCAGCTGTAGCTGACCTCTAGGTGCAGGTTCCAAGACTATCAAGATTTGCCATAAATAAGACATGCCCATTTTTATTAGGGTGCTATGCACACTGAGCTGGGACTGTTTCTGGGAATCAAAGATAAAATAGAGGGAAAACATCATTGTTTTGTAACATGATGTCAGTATACCTAAATGTTGGGATTTTCCATTACTTCCTCATTACTCTCATCCCGGACGGGCCAGATAACCCAGTATAGCTTCAATCTTATGCTCATGACAGATACAGCTGACTTTGCCTTTTTCTTTCCTTAAAAATCTGATAAGCTTTGTGCCAGGCTTAGCTTTTCAAAGCTATGTTGGTAATTGTTGCCTGTCTTATAAAGCTTTCATTCCTCTCTTTTTTGTCCCTACAACAGATTAAATTGTGTTTGACTCAGTTTGTTGTAACAAATTGTTATTTCTGTGTTTTAAATCTAAGCCAACTTAGGAAATCATGGTTACTGACTGGCTAAACTATGGTCTTAGTGGTAGAATTCTATTAATATTTCAACCACAGGGCATAATAGTTTAACCACAGGGCATTATAGTCTAGTCAATGGCATGAGTGAGTAACTAAGTAATAAAAAACTTAATGATAAGAGTTATAAAAACTGTTCCCAACATGCTCACCTTGTACTTGATACTGAATGAGGCTATACTCTGTGCCTGGGGCAAACTTGACAGAAACCCTAATGGATGAGCTACTTGTGGATATTGCTGTTACATTTCTTGGTGTACCAGGAGCATTTCCTATTTTTGGAATAAAAAAAAACAAAGTATATGAACATGGTTAATTCAAATGATGCTAAGCATTTGTGATTACATTTGGAAAACACTCTTGCAATATAAAGTTGCTATGTCAAAACAAAAATAATATTAATTATATGCTTCCAAGAAAAAAAATATGCATACTGACCAGAACTATGAAAATAGTACTTAAATATTTCTGAGCTGTCTACAATTATATATAATCATATTAACATATTGATAGGTCTGCAACTGTATACACATGGTCATTTTTTTTAAAATCAAAATAACTCTCATTCTTAAGCACTCATAATGTCATAGATATTTAAAAATATATAAATTTGAAGACCAAAAATGCAAAATGCATGCAACTTTGGAACAGAATACAGTAATTGGCAAAGACTAATTATGGTTTTTTGTTTTAGTTTTCTTAGTGACAATAATAATTAACTGTATCAATGGACTTTTTGTTTTTACTTGAGAGCCTTATCATAATAATAAAAATATAAAATCTGCAATTTATTGGACTTCAGTCATCTGGAGCCACGATTACATTCAGTTTTGTTGTTTTTTTAATTAAATTTAAAACAAGTCGTACCTTTGTTTTCCAGCATAATGCGGGTAATTGAAATTGCAACACCTGCTTTGTTGCTTGCAACACATTGATAGTAGCCCGAGTCTGTATTTCTGATACTGTACAATATGAGACGGTGGCCATTATCCATGATTTTCTGGCAAAAAAGTGATAAAGTAACATATGATGAATCAATCTTTCTTTTTTTTTTTTTTTCAATATATGTTTTCTTCTCTTTCATTCTTTGCCACATAGATTTTTCATCTGAGCTTGAATGTAAAATGTTATGTGTTAGTTATTTGCAAAGGACATTGAATACTTTAAACTTTGCGTGATGCAACTAAAGATAAATGTTTGAAAGGCTCTAAGTATAGATCTAGGCAACAAACAAAAAATTTAAGGTAAAAGAGAGGTCTTGAAAGAGTCTAGTTTGCTGAGATATTTATTCTGCGAAAGGTGAAATCAACGCATTGTCACCTTTTGACTTCACATAGACACAATGCCTACCTAGACACAATTTGAGGGGACAGCATCGCTACCTGGTTTGTGTTTGTTTTTTAAAAAAGTGCCCATCTGTAAAAACCTACTTTATGTGTCGGGGAATGACGTGGCCCTTCCCGTTCACCATTGTAAAATGGTGGATCTAACCTTGAGATCTTCCAATACTTAAGACAAAGCTGAGCTGACTGTGTGTGCAACTCATCAAATCTGCGCAGCGAATGGAATATCCAATATTTGTCAGGAATCGAACGTTGTTGTCCTTTCTCTTTAGCTATTTGTGAGGGGCCACACGACAAGTAAGATTAAATGTAGCAGAAGGCCTATGTCATCTTCACTACTTAGATAGGGCCTCCTTGTTGCATGCTCACAAGGGCAAAGACCTGATAACCACACTTAGGTAATAACTGTTTCTCTGACAATAACATGTGCTTACACCTAGATTTAAGCGATACCTGCGGAGTATAAATAGGCAAAGGTAGTCAGCATAGGCAATGATTTACCGATCTTGCGGAAATTAAAAAAGCACAGAAAATATGGAAGCATGGGCTGGTTCACATAATCGGTATTTTCAGCCCGCCAATGAATTCAAGGACCTAAAACAGTACAACATTACACAGATTTTACACCAATCAACTGGTTGACTAAGTCAAAGTTATCTGATCCACAAGAAGAAAAGATAATATTATTTCTCCATTCACAGATTTTCCGTTGATCCACAGATGAGTGGCAACCCTGAAAAAAGTAGAACTGATTTTTTCAACAGATTTTCTGAACTGAATACACTGTTGATATTGAAAATGAAAGTACTCAAAAACAAAAGCAGACAAGGCACACTTCAAACCTTGATTTTAAAAAAAAAATTGAAAAACCATAAAATTTCAAACAGATTTTGAAATAGAAAACAGGACAATTTACGGAAAATAACGAAAAATTTCCATTTTGTTTAAAAAAAAAAACATTGGAAAATTGGAACATCTTAAACAGATGAAAAAATTCAAAACCAGAAACTGTCCAACAGATGGAATTTTAAAAAATCCCACAAATTTTACAAAATGATTTTTGAGAAGAAAAAAAAACCAGAAAAACAATGAGACATTTTGATTCTCTAAAAAATTCACAAATTCAATCTACATCAAGTTTTAGGAACATTTAACCAACTTTGAAAGTCCAAAATATCCTACAATATGTAGAAGAATGAGACAAAACCGATAATTAGGGGAGTTTAAAAAATAGACTGTGGAGTAATTGTCAGTTCCATATGTCTTGATATCAAACGTTCAAAACATTCCTGTTTACAGAAAAGAAACTTACAAGATTGCTTGAACCTTGTAAATTGTCAATAGGCTTGCCATTGTAAAACCAAGCAATTTTAGGTTCAGGCTTGCCTTTAACAGGACAGGAGATGGACTTGGATCTTGCAACATGCAGTTTATAAGATGGTGTGTCTTCAAAAAGCTCTGGAGGAACTGTAAAAGAAATTTTAAAAAAATTTTAAAAAAAAATACAAAATGAACATTATATAAACAACTTAAGTTTTAAAAAACAAACAACAATCTACAGCTTATCATACAATTCTATTTGCAGTTAGGTTTCAGAGATACGAAGTTGCCATGAGCTCTTTAAAGGTTATTAATTAAAAAACTAATCACTATTGTATGGTATTGAGTAACCCTTTTAAGTTTTAGTAGATCAAAAGTGCCACTGCACATATATAAATATAGGATAAAGAGGCTTTTGCTGACAAGAGGAAAACAGATAAAACAAGACATATTTTATCAGGATATGATGAAATACCCTGCAGTTTTTGAAAAAACCTCATTCTTTGATTTTAAAAAAAAATTTTAATTTAGGAGTGAGATGATAGAATGTTGAACATCTGTACCTCTTAACATGCTCCCCTAAGTCAAATTAACCCCTTCACTGCTACACAAATTGCACACCTGTGTGCTAAGAAAATTCTAAGGAAGCACTGAGGCACCAGTCATTTCACTAATTTTGCTCTAAGTCTTGGTTGTTTTCTTGGTAAATCCATCGTTGATTAGATCTAGATCTACAAATAGCAACTTTTTAGCAAAAACAAAGCGCATACCACGGCAGAGGTAGTCAGCTGGCCTTGACTAGGCCTTAACAGCACGGGACTGTGTGTTTGCGTGTAATAAACTGGGCTGTTGGGTATTCTTTGTACAAAAGTATAGTCAGTATTGGCTATTTTTGGTTCCGTGAAGCTTCAACCTTTCCGATGATACTATTTTTTTCCACTGAAAGCAAGGATTGGTTATCTAGTAGGCAAAACAAAAACTTGGTTTATAGTGCACATACAGTGTACGTTCACAGCGCATTAGACCCCTGGGGCAGTAGCAAGTACGGCGTACGTACACAGAGCATTAAAGTGGTTTAATAAAAATTGCAAAAATAATGATAGACTCCTCTTGCACACTAGATATTTAAAAATAATGCAGACCTGCCATTCATACAGATTAAATCAGTATTATACTGATTTTTTGCCAATATATAAGTAAATACTGATTTTCAATTTTTTTAAAACTTAATACTGATTTTTTTACTGCTGCAACCAAGGGTGCCAGCAAAAAATTTCCCCAGCCCTGAAAGTGAAACTGCTATTCCTAGATTTTCCCATCCCTGAAAAACAACCACAACTAACTGAAAATCCTGTCCCTGATTCTCGTGTTCATAAACATAATATGAAATGTGTCAATATGGTGTTCTTATCATTGTTCAAGAGATCAATCTTGTTCAAATTGTATGTTCATTCAGTTTCTCAGGCTAAGCAACAGAAAGAACCTGAAAAATGGCGTTCCTATAAATCCTTATCTACAATGATGGGAAGAACACTCATCAGACCCTCTTGAAAAATGAGTTGATTGGGGTGAACTTCAAATTCTGAGGGTGAACTCAGCTGAAATGTCGGGATTGAGGGGCGAGGCCTCAGCCTCTAGATGAGCACAGGAAAGGGATAGATAGAAAGTCAAAGACACAGGTTAGAGGTTTCAGTAAGCCAATGAAAACGAGGTTTGAGAGAGTGGGGGGGGAGAGAGAGAGAGAGAGAGAGAGAGAGAGAGAGAGAGAGAGAGAGAGAGAGAGAGAGGGAGAGAGAGAGACAAGTAGGAGAAAAAAGTTATGTAAAACTAGATCTAGAAGTCTCAGGACCCAGAAGTACTCAGATGGAAGGGATAGACAAAAAGTCCGAGATAGAGAGGAGCATCCAGGGAAAGGGAATTTTGCCATTTTCGGAGGAGAGAGAAAGATGGGATTAAACAAGTGAGGATATAAATTTGAAAAGGACATCTGAGAACGATCACAGACGATGATAGAAGGGAAATGGCGCAGCAGAATGAAAGGGGAAAAGTGTGTGCGTGTGTATCTTGAACTTTGAAGAGTGAAAGGTGGCAAGCCTACAAATTAAATGTCATACGTGTGGTAGTAGATCTATACAGACTATATCTAGAAACGTGAAGTTCAAGCCAAGCTGACTGGAAGTGAGACCATCATGGCCGTCGAATGAATGAAACATCAGAAACATATGCCAGAAACGACGCTTGCGGATTTTTACTGTGTGCGCGCATGACGCTCCTAGTCCTTTATCATATAGCTCCGCGGATTTCCGTAGAAATGCTGCTTGTTTTCTTTCCTGGCAATACTTACTTGTGTGAGTGTGAGCGACTAGGGTCAGCCTATTATTGTTGAGCGGAAAAAAATTGTTTACACCGTAAGCTTAGGCCTACGGCTATAATATTGTGATCTTGGCAACAGATCAGCACAAAAAAATATTCCTGAACAAAAATTTCCCAGAAATTTCGTCGGAAAGATTAGTAAAACCCGGAATTCCGGGACAGTGTGGAAAACTGGCACCCTTGGCTGCAACTATCACTCAATGAGCCAAACTTCAAAGAGTTCATTTCCCAATTATTGTCATTTTTTATAATCTAAAATTCATATTATTAGTACACAGGGATGCAAGCAGCTCATGAAAAAAAAGCAGGAAATTTTTTTATGGAAGTTTCCGAGCGCGCGCTATTCTGATTACTAAAGCCAGCCTTTCAGTGTCCAGCAAAACTGATTTTGCCACCAGTTTGGTAAGAAACTCTCCTTTTGCACAGCAAACATCATGCAACACCATCCTTGTCCGAAATTTTTCCTGCTATAACTAGAATAAAAGTCTCCATTGATGTCTTTCTCCTTCATTTGTTCTTTGAAATAGAAACACAATGTGATGTAGATTTCCGATCCAAGAACTTAATTTGGGCTAGATCTAGACTTGGAATGGCCACCATGATCAAAATCTAGATTGTTAGCAAATTTTACTAGAGTCTAGATCTAGATTTTCTAGTGTAAGCCAGTAAGGCTAAGTCAGTTAATGACTAGCTACACTGTTTCTCCATGTCTAATCTAGATCTATAGAGAGATAGAATAGATAGAATCAAGATTTGAAGAGTAAGACTACTAGATCTAAGAGTTTTTAAAAGCATCTAGCCTGGCACTTGCTTGAAAATTTAACAGATCTAGAAAGGTCAACGAGGTGCAGCAATCACAATATGAAATATCACTGAACAAGATCGCTCTTGGCTAAAAAAGGCTAAGTGCACAAGATTGCTCAGGGCTAGATCTCGATGTAATGTAAGAAAGGATTATAAAGGACTCTCGATGTTTTGAGCAGTCATAGAACCATGTGTTCGTATTATCGTAAGATAACTTTATTCATGACTAGGCCTAGGACTACACGGAGTATACAAAAGATAAACAAGAAAAATCATCGGTAGCATTTATTTTCAGTTTCACTTTTGCTTTTACGCCCATTGGCCAGGTTTCGAACTCATCACGAAAAAGAAATTGGGCGATGAGGTTACATATACAATATAAACGGAAATAGACTAACGGATAAACAAAAAGAAATAATCGGTATCGCCATAGAATCGGAAAAAGGTTTGTAATTCGCTTCCGATTTTCCGGTCGTTTTTTCTCGGTTTCAGTTCTTACTTTAATAAGTTTATAATTTTTCCGACTTTTTTGTTGCTGATTGTCTGATTGAAGAAGGAATACGAAAATTGGAAAAATCGGGGGAGACGAAAAAATCGGAATTCCGATTAAAATCGGAAAACTTGCATCCCTGAGTACATGTAACTCAATACTAATTTACAGTAAGCTTACTGTATTACTACCCGAGGCATGGCAATTTTTACCTTTTTTTTTTTAAACAATTTAAATCACGATAGCCACATTAAAATTGAAGTGCTCATGCTTTTTCTAAAAGTGTCATAGTTTAAGAGTAACGGTACATGGTCATACAGATTTTTTAACGTTGAATACTGATTTTTTAGTTATATCATTCTAATTTTCCATTTCGAGGGGTGGCAGGTCTGAATAATACAACAGTTTTATGAAGTTTTTAATACAACAGCATAGATATACATACATTTGTCTAAGTAAGCTATTATTGTGTTGCCTTGCAAGAGGGCATACAAATCTCAAATTGAACTTTAACCTATGAATGAATATTTGTGATGCATTGCTAACCTAAAACATTGAGGGTTGCAGATGAAACGTTTTCAGACCCACTAGGACCAACAACACACTCATAAACTCCATCATGTTCGAGCGAAACAGCTGGGATGTGCAAATTACTATGTCCATAGATGTGTCCAAAGCTCTGTCCATCCTTGTATGTTCCATCCACATCTGAAACAAAATAGTTTCATATAAAAATAGAATTCTTGAGCCAACAATACACTCTGAGATCAATACAGAGATTTTGTTTAAAAGCTCAACATATTGTCACAAAGCTTCAAAAAGTGACAATATGATTTTAGTTTCCTTTTAAATGCAAATCACAAATAAATGTATGAAGGAGCTTTGTCTGCAGTCTGTTATGTGGCAGTGATTTTACCAATGACGGGATGATACATGAAAACACTTTTTTGGACAAGATAGCTATCAAAGCAATTAAGTGCAGTTTGCTTGTACTATTTTTTGGCTTGCCAGGGTTCACCATTACGAAAAAATTTTTTTAAAAGTATATATAAACTAAATGGTTCTTAAGCAATTTAGGTTGTAAAATAAATGACACAAAGTCAGGTCAAGGCAAAAATTTCAGTATCCATCCATCCCGTTTAAAATGGCTTTAAAAACACTCCCGAATTGAAAATCTGGCACAAAATAAGACCTTATCTGAACATTTCCTTTTTTGTTTTTATACACGTATATTATCCCAAAGGATCCATTCACAGAAAATGGACTTTATGGCACAATTACTCTTTTTGAATGGACCTTACAGAATGCTAAATTAAGCAGAAAAATAAAGATTTTCTTCTTTCCCAAAATCTTGATGGAAAAAAAAAGCAAATTATAAAAGTTTAAGTCTAGAGAAAAGTAAGAAAAACATATTTTCTAACAACATAGGGCAACAATTGACTAGCCAATAATATACACTTTGAGGGTAATATTTCACCTTTCTTCCTCCATTCAACTTTAGGAAGTGGATTTCCATCAACAAAACATTCTAATATTGCAGACTTTCCAACTTCGACATCAACATCTTTCGGACCTGCGAGGATCTTTGGTGGACGAGGTGTAGCATCTAAGAAAAAGAAAAGACAAGATCATATTTTTTTCTTCAATCTGTAATAATGTGAATGGATAGAAAATAACCTGTTTTAAATGGTAAAAATTATATTCGTGTTTGTTCGAAGAAGCATTTTGCTTGAGAATTAGACAAAAGTAAATGGTATATACAATTTTATTTTTGAAGATAAAATAGTTCAAGAAAAGAAAATTTATAGGCAAATATAAGAATGAAAAGACTTTTTTTTAAAATCATAGTAGAGTTTGTGAAGGGGAAACCTTTGCAAATGTTCATTACATATCTTAAATCTCTACCCTGCTGTTTCCAAGAGACTTTGGTTAGATCAAGATCTTTCTTGCTTGTTTGCTTATATCATAAGTTGTAACCTAAAAAGAATTGACCTTCATTTTCATGATTCACAGAACTCAGCATTTCTTTTAAAGCAATTTGAGAGGTAAATTAGAAAATAAAATTTAATCATCGTAACAAACTAGTAGCGTTTTCCCCATAGCAAAAGCTCAAAGTGCTTCACATCATCTTTAAAACAATAATTATACAATTAATATCAGAGCTGTCAACTGCAAATCAACTGGCTCCAGTACTTTGAAACACACATTTCAGTATTTTCAAAAGCATAATGATATTCAGAGAACAAGATCCAACAAAAAACAAAACGCATTTGAGGGAGACGCATAATTATAAGAAGTTACCTGCTGAATTATTTTTTTTTTTGAAGAATAGTTTTGATTTCATTCTCAAAAACTCAATATGTTAATTCAATCATATTTTGGAGGGAAAAAAAAAGATGACTTAATGCATTCTGTACACAGTAGCCTTGCATTAAAGGATTTCAATTTGCAATTTCCATCCCATTTTACTAATCGCATATTTTTTTAAAAGTCATAGCTAATTTCAGCATGTTGGAGATGGCATCAGTACTGAAAAAATATTGTCATTCTGATACTAAAATACTGAAACCAGAACTGGTTGGCAAATCTGAATTATGTACATGTAACAAAGGATACAAATTCCACATTAAACAGTCACCAGTCGTTTAAAAATAGGTTTTGAAAAAAAAATATTTTAAGATGGCATTTGAAAATTGACACAGGTTCTGCACATTCTAAATGTAAGGTGCTGCAGATCTAAATGAACAGTCACTATAATTTTCAAGATTTGTAAATGGTGTATGAAGTAAGGCTTTCTTCTCAGATCATAGTTTTCTTGAAGGTTTATAAATGAATAAGAACTCTTGAAGGTAATTTGGAAAAGTTAGAACATTGAGACACTGATAGGTTCGCAAGGCAATTTTGTACATGATTTTTAATTTAAATGGGAGCCAATGAAGATCTTTCAAAACATGCACTAAGAATACAATAATTTATTGAAATTGAGATAGAGTAAGCCTGTAATTTATGCAACATGAAATACACTTTTTATAGAGAGAAATTATTTCTTTGCATATTAAAAGTGCTCACCTTTATAAACAGTCAATCTTGCTTTTTCACTAGTTTCATATTCGGCAAACTTGTCTAGTTCAAGGTTGAACCTTGAGTTGCACCAGTACAGACCAGCATCATTTGCTTCCACAGGCAAAATTTGTAGAATACCAGATGGTAAAATTGTGAACCTGTGATAAAAAAAAAAACAATCAAGGAACTTGCCTAATTCCAACTTTAATCATTGTATGAGACACCAGTGGGATGTCCAAGGCTTGATTCCCAGATCCAGCAAAATTTTATTTGCTCCTCTGTGCCCACGCAGCACTAAATGGGTAGCTAGGTCTCTTAAAACTCCGCAAAAGTAAAGCTGGCAAGGTTTGATTGAAGGGTATTTTTACAAGCCCAATTCCACTTCAAAGGTGCTCTCAGGGCTTGGGTCCCAATGACAATTTACGGGCTGCCACCCAGAGACTAGCGGGGATACCATGACTTAGCCTCAGCCGGTCACATTATACTCATCATCATCATATCTTGTCACGCCAATGTGTGATCCAGGCCTGGGCAGCCACATTATACTGACACCGACCCAACCAGTAGGGGTCCGGACTGTGCTCGGCTGTGTTTCAAACCCACGACCTCTTAGCCACGGAAGCTGGCAAGGAAAACAATGGCAAACTACATTCACTATGCAGTTTGCCAATAAATAAGAGGATCCTATCCCTTGTTCTCTGAAACTCCTATCAAAGTATGAGATAACTTTACTGAAACTTAATTAATTATACCACAAAAGAGAAAAAAGTAAACAAAACAATTAAAGGGTACTAAAAAAAAAAAAGTACCAAGTCAACATTATTCTTGTAGCAAGTGCTGGGTCCTTATTTTCAGGTCTGATTGAGTTGTGAAAGTTATCATTTCTCCGGGGTTTTTTTCTTCTTCAAAATCCCAGCGATAGACTTTGGAATATTTTCAAAGTGTTTCAAAATGCAATAAAGCCTCAGGTATCTTAGCAATAGTGATTTCTTACTAGATTTAGTGATTACTTTCAAAATCTATTGATCTAGTGAATGTTTTTAAAAAAAAAACGAAGTCTAGTGAATTTTTGATGATTTTACAAGTACTTTTGTCTAGTTTTTTCTCTTTTTTCCCCTTCCTTTTTAAATCTCTGCAAAAATCCAACACCGTCCATGATGACCAAAACAAAAAGCACAAACAAAAGCATACAAAAAATCCCGATATTTTTTTCGGAGGTGAGTGAAATTTGGCTGTAGGGGCTGTAGGGGTAATATTGTGATCACAAAGCTTGCACAAAATGAGGAACTGCAGCAAACCTTCAAATGGGATTTTATAGGCTGCATTCTGCTATTTTACAAAGGTTACATGGATTTTTCTTTTGTGCCAACCATGGCAGAAGTGGCTTGGAAGCATTTTGATCTGTGGGCTCACTCGTCTTGGCTCTTACAATGAACATTAAAATTGACATGAGTGATGCACCAACCATTGTGCTAGAGGATGTCATTTATTAACAATAATGTTGTAACTCACTACTGATCATGAAAAAAATATCATTGAGAAGCCATTGCATCTTCTTCTGAACCAACACAGTATAAATGGCACACAGCAAAAATTATGAACTAAAACATGGTAAAGTTTATATTGAAAGGTAAAATATTGTTGTGGCCTTGGTCTTTCATGCTCGACAAAACCATTTAAACAATAGCCGCAAGAAAAAAAGACATGATTTTCATCAACTTCAAAACATACTACAAAAAACTACCTCAGAACTCATTAGCAACTATGGTTGAACAAGATTTGTGGTCATTAATCGATAAGAGAATCAAAACATACTTAAAACCAAAGAGAATTCAGAGTTTCGTTTTTAACAATGTTTTTTCCTCTGAAAAGTTCAAAATTTGAGGTTTTGTGGCTTATGGCATGCCAAGCAAAATAAAAAAAAGAAAACAGTAGGTTTATGTACAAAAATTATAACGGGAACAATGTCTCCCCTTCATAGATAGAGATAGAAATAGGTTTAGAGTACCAATAGATTTGTGAATTTGACTTTTCTACATTAAAGAACTTTATGCTTTTTGTTCCTAAAATGTTTGAAATCGTTTGGGGAAATTTAAAAAACCCAAAATTGTGGGCTCTCTACTAGTACTAGGTTCACTATATGCAAACATTAACCCCAAATTTTGTAAATATATACTTGAACTTTCTATCACATTGAAGCTAATTGAAAAAATCCAAATACCTGGTGAATTTTGCAGTGCTTGGGTTTTGTTTTGTTATTCTTACTTGCCCTGCATTTTCTATTTTAGTTTTAAAACGAAAATGTTTTCACTTCAAAACCCTGACCAAATTAAATGACATCATAAAAATATTCTTCATCCACATGTTAATTCCATTGGTTGATTTCTTTCAAAAAATTCCCTGGGGTAGTTAAGATTTTAAAATTAAATTCAGTTTTGCCTTGACAAATATAATTTAAAGTGGGCCCGAAACTGCCTTGTAAATTTAAAATGCTGTGCTGAAAGACATCATAGAGGGTATAAAATAAACACACAACACAAATTGCAAGGTGACATCTCTATCGGTCGGTTTCATGTGGACATGACAAACAAGAACCTTTGTAAGACTTGACATGATTAATGAGCATTGGGGTTAACTAAGACTACTTTGTCAGATTTCCTTGCCTAGGAAACATTCATGGCATCAATGATCAGGAGATAGAAGAAGTATGCGTTCATAATGTCACCATGAACTTACATTATCCTTCGTTACTAGTAGAATTTTACCTGTCATAAATCTCACAAATCTATTCTTCTAAGATTTTTAGAAAAGCAAAGTTAATGCATTAAAGGACAAAAAAGGGCAGGGAACTGGTGCTTACAAATGAAAAAAAAATCCACATACCTGTCATTGTAAAGAGTAAGTGGATTCAGATAACTGTTGTCTTTGATCCATTGAATTTTTGGAGAGGGCTTAGCGGCAATATCACACCAAAATCTTGCAGAACCACCTTCAAAGGCATTGGTTGGCTTGGGATTGTAGGTATACTTTTTATCAATACCTAGAGAAAAAAACAAACATTGAACAAACATCAATCTTTTTTTTTCAATTACAAATATAAAAAACTTAACAAATATAGATTTCCTACCTTTAATATGGTCAATGCAAATTTGCAGGTAAAAAAATGAGGCAGTTAAGACCAAAAAGTCTATTCATGTGAATTTATTTCGCATTCAGTCTTAAAAGTCGCACAGCCTAATTTTGATATCAACCAGGGATGCAAGCAGCTTATGCACAAAAAGCAGGAAAATTTGAACACCTCATACTCATAGAGATATGCTGCATGGTACCGGCAATCAATAGCCCCTCCTGTAGTCTTTAAAAGTTTAGTGGGTGTTTAGAAGTCAATTTTTTGTTTTATTTCAGACACTGATGATAAAATCATTTCCAACAGTTTTATACCTGGTTCATGTTGAAATTTCATAACCTATGTTTTTAATTTTAAGTGTTATGGTTGCTAAGGATTTCACACCTTTGAAGTTGTCCAGACTTTAGCTTCTGCACAAAAAGCTGGGAAAATCGAACACCTCATAGATGTATGCTGTGTGAACTTCCGGTAGAATCTTTAAGAAACTAACTTAACTCTGTGAACTCATATCTATATAACTCAATCTTATGAACTTCTGAATTTTTTTTTCTTTAGCAACATTTGTGGTTTTGAGGTTTATTTTTTCAGATTTTCCTTCTTTCTCTTTTTTTTTTTTTCGGCTAAAGAAAACTGCTGAAGAGTTGAAAAAAATCAGAATTTCTGCAAAAATCGGAAAATGTGCATCCCTGTTAAATGCAAATTTCTTCCCTTTTTGAAATTTTACAAGTCCTGACCCTGCGTATTTCAAACCGCTTTAACTTTAATCTGAAGAAGGAAAAAGATGTTTTGTTTGTTGTATTCGAAAGAAGAATAAACTGCAGCACCAATATAAATATCTTACTACTTTCCAATTTTAACATAAAACTCATTATAACTGGTTGCAAGACATTTTTACTGCGCTGTTGTCACAAATTAATAAATACCATGTTAGAAAAACTCTCCATTTTGAATAAGTCATTCAAAGAAATTGAACGTGAATAAAAAAAAAGGGAAGTGCTCTCGAAAATAGAGGTTTAATTGTTTTAACAACAGCATCCACACAATTATGTTTCTTTCTTGTTAAACATTTATCAAGTTATTTGACACACACATAAGCAAGCATTTTTCATTGTTGTTGTTATTGTTGTTCAAATATCATCACATAACTTGGAGACAAGCCAAATTCTGGTTCAAGGAAGAAGTTAACAAAAAGTTTGGCTACATCACAACAAAAGCTTTTAGCTGTAAAAATAAAAATATAATTTTGAGTATATAGATCTAGGCAAGATTTTTTTTTCTTCTGATTTTAAATTAAGGGGTTTTTTTCCTTGCGCAACACAAAGCCCCTTAAAATTTTGTAAAAACTTTATAAGAAATAAATCTTCAAAAATGCCTCTGTTGCTATGAAGGTATGAATACATGTCGGTACAATTATATATTACAAAATTTTAATAGGTTATAGAAAAGGGTTGAGGAGAAAAGTTGTTAATAAGATTATGTAGTTTTTGGACTCACACCTCTTAAAAATAAAAGTATTCTAAATATACCCAAATCTGATAGATTAATTGAAAAAAAAATTATGTTTAAGTTGACTTGGTTGAATACTTTAAATATAAAAAACACAGCCAAAAACGATTACGTTTTGGTTATCTATTAACCCTTGAAAGAATTCCTCCCTCCCCAGTTATTCATGAATACATTTAATGAATATATCAATCGAGTAATGGCATCACCCTTAGGTTTTTAAATTTCCTCAATCCATTTTTATATTTTTCTCTCTCTACACTACCTTTTTTCATGGGTTGCATAGTACCACAGAGAGTAGCATGAGAGAGGAGGGGGGGGGGGGAACCAAACGTGAAAAATAGAAGGTAGGTAAAAGGGTCGGGGTAGCAAATATTTAGAGAAAACACCAGAGTAAATTTTACATAAAAAATGACACACACACATTTGATTACAAACTTACACCTAGCTCCGGTAGCGCGTGGGAAGAGGCGGGAGGGGTAAGAAGGGGGCGTGGAAGCTTGGTGCGTCGATGCACGCCACTTATGCCTTAAAGAAGTGTACACGGGAACTCGACCCAACTACACTCCATTCATAAACCTCACACAAACACATTCCTACTCCTAGGCATTCATTCACACGCTCTCACGCGAGAATAACGTTCATCTACAAAAGGAATCCACACGTGACGGAAACTCCTGGCGTGGTCCTTTTTTCTAATAGTGCATGGGTTTTCTGTTTCTTTCTGCGCGCCATGTAAATATGACTAATGAGAAATGGTGCGATAAATCTAAAAAAAAAAAATCCCGATAGAGCAATTGATACGGAACCGACCCTGCTTTAGATGGACCATCAAAGTACCAGAGGTTGATAA
>BMAT01001486.1:738777-750532 GCA_019649035.1 Elysia marginata | reverse complement strand
CCTACAATGATTTCTGCGCGCCGGTCAAAGCAAAGCTAACCCATGAGATATTAGTACACTGGAAGTGTAGCCGTAAGCTGTGGTAGATTCGAAATGAGTTTCGATCAAGTTGTTTACTATCAAAGTTTCCAGTCCAGTAGTTTCCACGTTTTAAAAAGAGTAAAGACACAACCATAACGTCATCATAAACGCTCATTTCGCATTGATGTAGAGCAATTGTCTATGTTTCGAAATTTACAGGAGAGAGCTACGTAGTGGGAACCTGTTATCAGGGACAGATGTTCTACTTACATTGTAGAAAAGTTGAGGTTTACGTCTACGATTACTGGATCGCATATTTTTATCGTTCCGCTGCTCCTTTCTACAAAATGTTGGAAATAGAAAATATGTTCACACCGCAGCAACCACCCCACAGCAACAAGTATCAACAACAACAACAACAACAATAATAATAATAATAGTAATAATAAAACATGTAATGATGATAATAACAATAACAATAATAAATAATGATGACGATAATGATCAATTAAAAATTGAGCCAGTCCAAAATGAAGACAAAACAGCTACGAAGTGAGCATTTCTAGGTCACGTCATGTCAAAATAGGTCCAAAGATTTAAAATGCCACGAAGAGTTGAATGGGCATTATTTTTTTTTTTAACCAAATCATTGAATTTTTAAAATCAAAAGTAAAAAACTAAAAATGAAATTTACAGTAAAAGAACTTAAGCCGTAAAAGTACTTCCTTTCAATAACGAAGATCATCAGTTCACAAATCAGTTAAGCAACATCATCATCATTAATGCCCTTCACCCGTGACAGGGTGTAGGCCACCCACTCCGGTCTTGGGCAAGCTTTCTAAGCTGACCCCATCCTTTTCCCATCATTTTCATTTCCCTCTCTACACATCTATTCCATGTCTCTCTGCGCCTACCCCTGCCTCTATTCCATTGTGGATACAACTGAAGTGCCTGTCTTGTGATGTTCTTATGTGATTTCCTCAGTGTGTGTCCAATCCAACGTCACCTTCTCATTCCGATTTCCTCCTCTACTGGTTTCTGCTCTGTTCACCTCCAAACTTTCTCATTTCTTACCCTATCATGCCATTTTATTCTCAGAATACCCCTCTTGCATCTATTAATAAAGGTTTGCTTTTTTATTGCTCCAGGTGTGGCTTTCCAAGTTTCGCAGCCATACAACAAAACTGATTTGACGTTAGAATTGTAAAGTCTGATCTTGATCTTTTGCAAAAATTTTCGGTCCTGGAGTTGTTCTTTCACATTTTTTAAAACTGGAATTAGATGTGAAAGTAGGAATCTTATAAAACTGGTTTTCAAAAACTTTTTTTTCTGTTTCTAAATACCAAATGAAATGTTAGACTTAAGAGTGGCTATAAGAAACAAGACCCAATATTGTTTTAAAACAACCGATAGTTTAAATTTGGTCTTAATGGCACTTGGCCGTTGATCCCAGACTGGTTTCTTTTATTTGGTCTTAATGGCACTTGGCCGTTGATTCTAGACTGATTTCTTTTAATAGTATTTATGCTCCACTTTAATACCTAGATTTACGGGAAGAGACAGGGGGTCTTAACTCTCGCATGATATTGCCGAGGAAAAAGGGTGGGAACTAGAGATGGCGAGGGAGGGTTGAACGGTTAAACACAGGCCAATAGTGATACTAGCAGAGTGAGAGAATACAGAAGATGAGAACAGAGAGAGAAGGGGGGGGAGGGGAGGTAATAAAAGTGGGAAAGAGAGGGAACAAAATGGGAAAAATGTGATTTCTTAAATCAAAGGAGAGAATAACAGGTTGAAGAAAACATAAAATCTAGAACGAAAGAATTATAACAAGAGACAGATAAAGAATAATGTTGGGTTTTTCTGAGATACAGGAAGATAACCCGACATAATGCTCTGTCAAAATGCGGATTAATTTTATATATAGTTAATTTTCATATAGTTAGTTCGGCTTGAGATTATATTTTCACGAAGCAGAAGGAAGAAATTTACATGAATATAACGCACTGCCCGACGCTTTCGTCCTTCAATAACGAGCTAAAATCTTCCTAAGTATATCAAAGTCCGAGCCTCGTTTCACGACTGGTGTCAAGAAAGCTTTACTTACAAAATACTTAATGTACATGTAGCAGCCGTTTAAACTGGTTGAGAACGGAAAGAAAATGAGAATGAAGCTGGAGAAGATAATAATTTCATATAAGCATGATTTACAGCCATTTGTACAAGTTCAAAGTAAGGTGAGATGGGGAGTTCAGTCAGTTTTCGTGGTTAGCTAAGCAGCCTATCAAAAAGAAATTCCGTATATTTTTATCGCTGCTCCGAACTCGGGTAACCAGTACACAAGGAATAAAAAAAGGGATAGTGCATGGAAGTACACTTTTTTCCCTTCAGGTTAATAGACCGCGAAAGGTTTGATAAGCTTTTGGTGAGAAAATAGATAATGTCTTCTCTTAACCTTATATAAAATGATGGGTTCCGTATATCGTAAATTATAAAGTTATCAATGGGTTAAAAAATCAATCCTATGCTTTTAGATCGCCTCTTACAGAAGGCTCGATGTTTGATCTATATTTTGACACTTGACAGAGTGAACGACGATAAAGAAAGAACATTTTTGACGTAGCATGAACACAAAGCTGATAGCTCGGCGAAGTTGTGCGATAAGCGCCTTTCACTGTCGTTTAAGTAAGGTGTTTATAAATCAAATTAAATCAATCAAAGCAAATCAGAGTATTATTGTAAGTCAAGTTTCTTTCTGTTAAGGTATGCCAAGATCCAATTAAACTTTTAAGCTTCCCTGAGAATAGAACGGAAATAATTCATATTCTTAATATCGAAACTGAAAGTAGTTAGGTGTTCAAAAATCTGCGAAACATTATTTTAATTCTGGTCAGTGTCATCAGCCTGTAAAACACTAGCTTGACGCCGCAACGCTCAGCAATTTTCGCTGTCATTGAACCCCATAATGATAATAATTATTATTATGTCCTAACTTTATGAAAAAATATTCAATGAGTTATATCCAAATCTAATAGTACTTGTTCTTGTATTGTTCTATTTTAAGACCGCTGGCAAACACCAAAGCTGGCACAACTAATACACCAGTGAAGTACTTTGCCACTAACATGTTCTGGGATCGGAACCACTCGAACGTTCGTTTTTCCTGCCCGCCGGAGGTGAAGAGTGAGAGGGCCTGCTGGGTAAAAGTGGGTCAGCAGGTCAGCCTCATGATAGTGACTCAGTTACCAGTAAACAAGTACTACTGGGCTTCCGATAGTAGCACTGTGTAGCAGTAACCTACAATATTGGTCACTGTGTGCAGGCAGATCGGGAAGAATCGGAGCGAGAGAGCAAGGGATCCGCTGTAGTTGTAAACATGAACACGTGTATGAATTAAGATCAGATATAACATGTCAATATAACGGGAGAATATTTAAAAGGAGTTCCTTATCAGATCACTGTTCGTACTTTTTAGTTAAAAATACGAAGCCATGGTATGATTATAAGGATAAATAAAGACACGTTTTTCCCCTGAATAAAATACGCTCGGTGTGTTGTCTAAACTCGAAGAAAGAAAAAAAGTTCTGATAAAAAGACAGACGCACAAATTAAAAAGTCAAATACAAAAATTAAACAGACCATAACTATGACTCCAGAAAAAAAGGGTTGAACTTTGAAGTTTTTAAAATTCCACTTTGAAAAATAAAAGACGGTGTAAAAAATATTTAAGTTTTTGTTTGTTTCGGTCTTTTTTGTCCGTCATAAAAACAAAATCCGTTGTATTAAAAAAAACTTTTCGCTTCTCAAAATTAAGTCCACATAATTGAAGTTTGCATACATTATAAGCATTTGAGTCAGTTTGAATAAGGGGCAAGGTTGTTTTTTTTCATTATTATTATTATTCTCCCTGCAGCATATAGGAAGTTGATGTCTTCTCTTATAATTCGTTTACTGTACATGATGTATCGAATTTTGAATAGTTTCCGCTTGTTTGTAAACACCTAAAGGAAAAATCTGAACACAATCAATCTATGATTGAAAATAGTGCGTGTAGTTTTTAACAGAAAATAACGGTGTCCATTTTGCACATTACCGTAAAATATTTATAAAGAAGGGAAAACGCAAAACAATTCTTGAATAAAACAGAAAAATATAATTAAGCTTCCCAAAACTGGATCTTGATTACAAAATATGAAAACGTATGGTAAAATCCCTTGAAACCGAAAGGAGATAAGCCACTTTTTAAAACTTATATTTAAAAAAAAAAACTCGAACCAGATTTTTTTTAATGTTCGTACTGTAGTCCCTAAATGATCGATGTAGGAGGATTCTAAGAACAGAAAAGTTAACACCGGCAGTATTTTTTTTCTTGGAACGTGATACATAAAATTTAAAGACGATCGACTTTTCATTTAAACTGAAAAATAGGTTAATACATGCACTTTATATTGCTTAAGTTTTTTTTTAACCTGCATTATTTGCTGCCAACAGTGACTGAAGTGATGTTGAGGAAATCGTTTGTTTAGTCTGCGAATGAGAACAATTCAATTTTTTTTTTTAAATGACCAAGAAAGTACTTAAGGTAAGTTTAAACTGGTAAATTGAATTGAGTTTGGTGTCTATGTAAAAATTGTTACCTTTGGTGCAAAGAAGCTTTTTTCAATTAAATAAAAAAAGGGAAAATCGTTAAGGTGGTACTATCACCTAGAAACTTCGAAAAAATCAAAGTACGAAATTAAAGGCTTTTATTATGATTTTTGGAAAGCTAAACTATCCATGTTTTGGAATCTGGAATTTGATTTTGATAATTTTAAACCATAGGTGATGGGTCTGGGGGTAGATTTGGGGAAAATATAGGAAAATCGTAATGCGTTCGAAAAAGTTAATGAAAAACTATGGTGTATTGCTTGTTTTACGGCTACCCTTCTTTGTTGTTTAAGATTTTTAATTTCATTGTGAAGAGTGTAGCTTTAGTATGTTCTACAATCTTTAAGGTATTTTTTAAAGTAACTGAGATATTGAGATACATAAAAGAAAAAAAATCACAAAATCAGTGTAAAAAATGCGTATTTTGAATCATGCCTTAACACCTCAATTCTCGAAAAAAATTAAATAACTGTAAAACATACCAATATGAGCTTCATGACGAATATATCCACCAAATATAAAACACTTGGGACTACTGGCTGAGAAAATATTGATGTAATAAGTTTGCTAAAATTTTATCATTAAACTATCTCCCCTTTTTGAAAAGTGGCTATTTTATATAAAAAAAAATAATATCTAAAACTCCAAATAATTACTTGAAATATAGTCTTCCATATTTACATAATGCTGTGTCAAAGGTTCACAAAGATCCATTGATTTTTAGTGCCTAAAAAGGGTCATCAAAATAAGTTTCCATGGCTAGGTGATAGTGCCACCTTAAACTAGGGTTGCAAGATCGAAGTTCAGCTTTTCATTTGGAACAGGCCATCTCAAAAAGTTTTCAGTGTAACTTCACCAACTTTGGTAGCGATGTAGGTCTTAGAATTTGTGCTTCTGGCAAAGTTCTGTAGTACTTGATGGATAACTTTTTGAGATATCCTGTTCCAACTGCAGCAAAAACAGCTAAAATCAAAATGAGAAAATTTAAAATTAGTAGGCCTATGTCAACATTCCCTAAAATTAAGTCTACTTTGTTTACTAAAAAAGGTAAAATAAAATACTTCTACTATTAATTCATACTTGTGTTATACATGGATCTAATCAGAAATAATTTAACTTTCTAGACAATCAAAAATTCTTGCAAGCATGGTGGCAATGAAAATGTGTACTTTTACCAGTTTAACCTTAACTTAATTATAGTCAGACTTAATATTTCATTCAGTTCATACCCTTATTGAAAAAAAAAAAAACAAAAACAGAGCCATCAGTCGTTTTCTTTCAAAATCGAAAAGCAGTTCTGCTGTTCTTCTCTTGATGCAAGGAAAAAATGTTGCATAAAATTATAGATCCCCTGTTGCCTTTCCTTTCTTCTATCTTCAAATCAAAGGCAGAGTCTGGTATGGATCCTCCAAGGCCGCAGAGTCAGAAAGAGTGAGACCAAGGATGGAATGGAAAAGGAAACAAAATCTATATAGCAACTGCACAGAAGATATGGAAAAAGTTAGAATAGGTGGCACAGTATAATTATGATGCTATCTTGGAAGACAATTATTATTCCCCGAATGCTGAGAAGAGAAGAGAAGAGAAAAGATGAAGAAGAACAACAACAACAATAACAACAAGGTGGTGATGATGATGATGATGATGATGATGATGATGATGATGATGATGATGATGATGATGATGATGATGATGATGATGATGATGATGATGATGATACTGTTTGCTCTTTAAACAATCAAAGCGCTCGCCTCTAAACCCTTGAAAATATGACTCAGGTAGGCGAGTAAGTATTTCATTGCTGCTTTAAGTGTCGGAAATCATATACATAAATTAAAGTTATTTGCTAGTCTTAATGTTCACTTTTTTTGGCAATGGAAAGGGGCACTTTTTTCGTATAGTGAGCTTTTTTTCCCATGCCACAAAGAATAGAACGAAAAACAAAGGAATTTAAGTATTTGAAATGCAATCGTAGAGATGACTACAGTGAAATCCAGAGCTGCCAACCCCTAGTCAACCAGCACCAGTACTTTAAGACCTCCATTTCAGTATTTTCCAACGCATTTCAGTACTCACTACGAAAACAAGGGACAACAAAGATAAGGTGTATGCGACCCGTATATTAGGAGGTTGAGGTTCCTTGCAGAACTTAAGTCCTTGATATTTGAAGTTCAACTGCCTCTACTTTCATTTATTTCATTTACAAGAAAGTTTTAGCCGAAGAGGCGTTGACTTGTTTTCAAATGATCTGGTGCATTTCCCATCTTATTGGCATAGACTTTATAATTTCTCTCCAATTTTAGTAATCACATATTTTCCCAAGTCATGGTTAATTTTAATATTTTAGGTGTGACATCAGTACTCCAGTATTTCGCTAATCATTCCGGTGTTAAAATACTGAAATCGGTACAAGTTGATAACTCTGGAAATCTCGAAACGTCCAAAATGCAATTAATGTTATCGAATTAAAGTTAATCTAATTAAACAGTTCACAATTTAAACTATGAAATTGGTCTGAACGCCACGCAGCATCGAATTACTGTCTTCACAATATCTAGGTCAGCATGGGTTGATGCGTCATGGTTGTTTTAAGCTAATGTCACATACTGCTCCCATAACCGACAATAACATGAGTCCTTGGCGACTGTTGAAAAAGTAAAGAACTATACCTACCCCTCCTAATATTATTAGTACCTGTACTAGCCAATTAAGCCCTTTTAAAGAGCGGTGAAAATAATAAGACCAACAGGTAACTATGGCTATACTCAACTCAAGCTCATATGCCAAAAGGGAAAAAAAAACTTGATCAGGGTGTGTTACAAACTCAGGCAAAATGTTGATCGCTGAAAACTGACGAGACTGAGGTCTACATGAAGTGTTGAAATCTCTTCTTAGATCAGATGTAAATAATATCTGGATCTAAATATAGCTTCGTTTTCATTTATAAATGTTTCATAACTTAACCTGAAGTTACCTTTCCCTGTGTTACTGATGTTCTAAAATTCTGCATATTAAAGCTAGGTTTTTACGTTCAAATTTTTTAGATTTTAAACTTAAAAGCTTTCATAAACGAACGCTCACTTCGATGTCATTGCACGGGAATTCCCAAGAAAAAGTGCACCAAAACTCTGTATATTTCGTTCTTTTGCCAGCGCATCCTTCAATAATACACTGCCGAAAAAACTTGCTTTGTTCAACATATCATCCAGCTTTTACTATGGCAAGATACGAATCTAGGTGTGCACAATTGCGATATTCTAATCTAGTTATGGACATTTATGCCGATTCATATTTTAAAAGTCGAAAGGATTTCCTTGTCCTAGATTGAATTTAAAACAAAAACATGCCCTTGTCAATTTTTAAGGATTTTTTTTTACTTTCTAAAGCTCTGGGTTGTCTCACATCCAAGAAGAAGATATAGTGTAGTATGACGTGTCGTTAAAAAAAAAAACGCTCCCGTATGACTTGGATGCCGAAGTTAATTTATTTTTGCTGTTTGGTGTTCATTGGGGTCCCATCCGTCCAAAAATACCAGGGGCCAAGTTTTCCGACCTTTGGGCACCACCTCAAGGGGTCCCTTATGGTATTGGTGTGGCCTCTGGGCAACGAATGGAAGGATTTGAAAGACGTAAATACCCATCTTGGCGTTTTTCATAATGCTGAATCTAGTTATGATGTTTTCAAAACATTTAAAAATTGTTTTAGTCCACTGCCGGTAAAAATTTCACATTTTTTTGGTGTCGCAAAATGTCAAACTCAAAATTATCAACCACTCGTAAAAAACGCTTCCCAAGAATTTGGATGCATAAGTTACGTGGTTCATTGGGGTCCCATCCGTCCAAAAATATCAGGGACCAAGTTTTCCTACCTTTGGTCACCACCTCAAGGGGCCCCTTCTTTTGCCTTTCGGTATCGAGGCCAGGTGTGGCCTCTGGGCTGAACTCGTGCCTAACTCCGCAATGAATGGAAGGATTTTAAAGATGTTAAAGTTGACCTTGACCTTTTTTCATGATGCTGAATCTAGTTATGGTGTTTTCAATACATTTGGAAATTGTTTTAGTTCACTTCCGGTGAAATTTTCACATATTTGGTGTCTTGAAATGTCAAACTCATATTGTTGTCCATTGTAAAGACGCTCCCGAAGTTGACTTTTGTGTTGTTTAACTTCTTAAGTATTAGTGGGGTCCAATTTGTCCAAAAATTACGTGGACCAAGTTTTCCGACCTCCAGGGGCCCCTTTTGTTATTGGGTCCAGGTGTGGCCCCAGGGGCTGAACTCGTGCCTAAGTTGGCAAAGAATAGAAGGATTTTAAAGATGTCAATATCCATTTTTGGTCCCGTAACAATTTAAAAGTAACATAATTTTTTTAAGCGGTGTTGCATGATTGGTTTCACAAATAGTGGATAATTGCGTGACAATAAATTTAAATTTTTTACCGGAAGTGGGTTAACATTGCTTTTAATTGCTTTGAAATTATCACAACTAGATACAGCATGATGAAAACCCAAAAGTTGACTTTTATATTTTTAAATTCCAACGTTGTTTTTTTTTTCCTTTTTTGCGGTGCTAGACACTAGTTCAGTCGTTGGGGCCCCATCTGGCCCCAATACATCCGGAAGTGGATTAAAACTACTTAAATTACTTTGAAAATATTACACCTAGCTCCAGCTTGGTTAAAAAAAATGATATTTATATCTTAAAAATCCCTCGATTCTTTGCGAAGATAGACACTAGTTCAAAACCAATACTCCCGGAAGTAGATGCAAATTACTACAAATTGCTTTGAAAATATCATAAATAGATCCAGCATGATGAAATACTCCAAGATCGATAAACACATTTTTGAAATTTCTCAATTCTTTGCCAAGCTAGACAAAAAGTCCCGGGATCCCCATCTGACCCCAATATCACCGGAAATAGATTAAATTTACTTCAGTTTGTTTTTCATACATCATAACTATGTCCAGCAAGGTGAAAATCCAAATAAGTGATATTTACATCCTTAAAATCACTAAATTCTTCGCGAAAATAAGCAAAAATTCAGTCCCAGGGACCCCATCTGGCCTCAATTCCATTGGAAGTGGATTAAAATTACTTCGAATGACTTTGAAAACACCATGACTAGATCTAGCATAATTGAAAAAAAAACAAAATTGATAACTTAATCTTTAAAATCCAAATTTCCTCGCGAATCCAGACACAAACTCAGTACCAATACCACCGGAAGTGCATATAAAATATTTCAAATTGCTTTGAAAATACATAATATATACACCCAGCATGATGAAAAAACCCACAAGATAGATAACTAAATTTTTTTAATCTCTCCATTCTGTGCCAAGCTAGACATTAATTGAGCCCAAAGTGGCCCATCTGGCCCCAATACCACCGGAAGTGGATTAAAATTACTTCAAATTACTTTGAAAACATCATAAATAGATACATCGTGATGAAAAACCCCAAAATTGATATCTACATCTTAATTAATCTTTAATTGCCCTCTATTCTTTATGGAGTTAAGCATGAATTCAGCCCCAGGTGCCCCACCTAGACCCTACGCCAAATAGGGGCACGTGAAGGTGGTGCCCAAAGGTCGGAAAACTTGGCCCCCGACATTTTTGGGTATATTGGTCACCATCAATCCAAATCAACAATAAAATCAACTTCGGCATTCAAAGCCCACGGGATGACACGTCACACTTCACTAATACTGACAGTTGGATCTAAGCTCATTATAAAATTCGTTCTATTTTACTTCTGATGACTTAGATATCTTGTTACTTCACGATGATGCGCTTCAGGAGGGAGACACGACGAAAGTGGGCTGTTGGGCGACAGAAAAGGCTTCTCTGGTGGTTCGTTCAAAAGAAAAAAAACTTTTAGGGAGCAAGAGACAAATAAGCCACAGGAGTTTGACAATGACATCAACAAGCCCGATCAGGAGTCTCTATCAACTCTCCTTACCTCTTTCACAGGTAAATGAGTCGACCTTCGTAATCTCGCCATTCTCGGTGAAAGCCAAACAGGCGTAAAGAGAGTCGAAGGTACAGCTGACACTTTGTTTCAGTGGGTGGGCGAGGGGGGTAGAAATGTTTGAAAAGTGCAACAGAGAGAGAGAGAGAGAGAGAGAGAGAGAGAGAGAGCGTGTGTGTGTGAATTATAGAAGTAGAATGACCTAAGATTGTTGAAAATGGTCATCTTAGTTAACTGGCATACTGAAAGTATAATTATGAAAAGCTTAGGGAACATTAAACCTTTGACAACATCCGCTTCCATAGTTTTAGTAGGTATACATGACGGTAATAGACAATTACAAAAAGCTAGGCCTAGTTTTACATAATTGCCTTCAAGTGGAATAAAACTACGAAGGTACCACTTTCAGCCTTGTACTAACCTACACCTGGTTTTCTTGGATCCCTGCGCTAGTAGTTTTAAATTAATAAAATCCCACCGAAATACCATTTTGAATTTTCTATTTGGCTTGTATTGAAGCAAATTCACAGTAGCAACTTGGTGTTTTTTGTTTATTTTAATCCAATTTATGAGCAACCTTTTAAATTATTGATATTTTTTAACTTCAATAAGGCGCGTATTTTGGAGGCAGATCTTTCGGAATAAAAAGGAGGCCAAATCGATTTTATATTCGTGTCGTACAAAGATTTTGGCTTTATGAATGAGAAGCGCTGGATTTAGAATTAGATCTATACAACATTCAAGGCTTTCTAAGCTAGAAAATCACAAAATATTGACAAAAAAAGTCGATTCTATATTAAAAGTTACATATTTATCAAGATTCTGGCATTGTTATAGGTATTTGGTTAAAAATAGATCTAGCAACAGAGTGGTGAAAACGGACATGGAGACCTAATGTATGGCTTGCTTGTTCTTTGCTTCGTCAAATTTACGTGCAAGTCTAAAGAATGTTTTAAACTTTAGTTTGCCTTTCCTGGATTTCATGATTTTGTAAATTTAAAACAATGTCATTTTTGTTCAAGAAGGCCAATACAATAGCTGAGAGACGATAGACTGTAGGCCTAGTCTAGATGACATCTTGAGTCTATTATAAATAAACCAAAAAAAAAAAAAC
>BMAT01001486.1:667785-682139 GCA_019649035.1 Elysia marginata | reverse complement strand
AGTAGTAGTAGTAGTAGTAGTAGTAGTAGTAATTTTTTTCCCTGTGCTGTCTATTCTTTACGTGACCCGGTTTGATTAGATGATTAGACGTCTTTTGTTAGTTCATGCTGTACGGTATGATGCATTGACAAATGAATAATATCTACCTCTTAAAACTTTTGTGTGGTTAGAAATCTTTGACTAATTTAGAGTTTTTAAAAAGTAGTTATGCTTTGATTAGAATTAATAGAAAATCAATAAATCCTCCGCTCCAAAAAGAGGCGAGGGAGTATCTAGTAGGACCTAACTCACCATTCCCATTCAAAGTAGGACTGTCCAGCGTCACAAGGGGGCCGAAAAAAAATCAAGCTCAGTCTCTTGCTATGATGACTTTTTTAGTTGTTAAATCGCTAATCTATTCTAAGGTTTAACGTGGTACAAAGGGAAGAGATTTAACCGTGAGGAGGGTATTAGAACGATAGAGAGAATGAGGGAGAGGGGGAGAGAGAGAGAGAGAGAGAGGGAGGGAGAGAGAGAGAGAGAGAGAGAGAGAGAGAGAGAGAGAGAGAGAGAGAGCGAGAGCGAGGAGGGGGGGGGACGTAGGGTTGAAACTAGATTTGAGGGTAGCATTGATTAATTTATTATTATTACAATTTCTACTATTATTTTTATTCTTATTCTTGTTATTACTATTATTATTATTGTTATTATTAACAACAACAACATAATCATCATTGTTGTTGTTAGTTTTTTTATAATTATAATAGCCTGAGATCTTTTTTTAATTAAGTAATGCTCTTATCAATAAACTGTTATTATTGATCACACCAATATAAACATAACCGTCATCATCATTACTTTCAAGTCCATCATAATCATCAACATTTCCGCCCTTTATTATGAATTTGATAAAGCAATTCTTATTACAAAAGTCCAAAAAAAAAAAAAAAGGCTCGTATGTCTGAACTCAGCATAAGAATGCTCTAAAACAGCCTAGTGCTTTTATTAGCTTGAAGCTGCTTGTTTGTTATTCGACATCTGTTTCAATTTTACGGCCAAATAAAAAAGACTTTGAGACTTTTTTGTTACCATAGTAAAACAAAAGCTATTTCTTTTCAATACAATTCTGGAACGTATTGTTTCCAAAGGCCTATAGCATAATACAGTTTAAAGAAATCTCTTAATGAAATTTCATTTTTAAAAATTACTTTCAAAATTCAAGTTCTTACGTTATGTCTCAACATTTTAATTTTGAGGCTTTGCTGTAAATTTATTTTTCGTTTGCGATATTCAACTTGCACTGTGGTGTGCAAAGCATGCAGGGATCTCAAGACACTGCCCCGCTGATTGGCAAATTTGAAACAGGAAAATCAGGAAATGTACATTAATTTTGTACACTTCTACACTGCATGACATAGAAATGTTTGTAGCAAACAGAAGGGAATAAGTTTCAGTGGTTCGTAGCCTGCGGTCTCCATCTCTTCTGTAAACACTAGATATATCATAGGGACCGTTCAAAATTGACGTCAACCAAGTTTGTCAAAAAAATTGACCCCCTCCCCCTTGTCACCGGTCAATTTTTGTCCACACTCCCCCTCCGGTTAATGAGAACTTCAACATTCTAAATCTAATCTTAGTTCATCTCACATAAACACGGCCATTCAATTCCAAAGCCTAATTAAAAAAACCCACCAAAATTAGGTAAATATCGGTTAATATTTAGGCGGCCTAGGTCGCAACAAACACTTGAAAAATGTTCACATTGATGACAATAATTATTTTAGCTTAATCAGAGATAATTCAAGTAGAGATGTTATACCGTTACTATAGTTTTTTTTTACCCTTTATTTCTATTACGACGATTTTTGGAATTCGCAGTAAAAAAGAAGCCTTGTCAAACAGTGCGTGTGAATAATTCTCTCCTCAGATTAAAATTTTTTTTAGACTAGGTGATTTGATACAGTGAGAATAAGAATTAGCGACAGATTGTGATTGTAAAAAAGTATTGCTTTTGTGTAAATTTGTGTAATAATCTATCCTAAGCTTCATGAAATCTAGTAACATATAGTCGACACGAATTTCGCTACTTTACCCTATTTTTACTTGTCGATATTTCATTGGTGAATCCAATAATTTTTTATATTCATGCGCATTGAAACTTAGTTATTAGGACAAAGATATTTAATGCAATAAGCAATATACAAAACACTTCGATTGCCGAAAATTATTTAATTAACACATAAAAAAACATTATGCAACCAAGTTATGTGATAAATTAGCTTATTCCAAACATACAAAAGGAGGAAGAAAAAAATAGATCCCAAATCCGGATGTTATTGTGCGGTAACCGGCGTTTGTGTATAATCTATTATCAACTGCTGTCTGCTGTTACTTGCTTACACTTAAATTAGCCTAAAACAGTGTGCAGTTGATCAACACACAGAGTACAGGCTCAGTGTCATTACTCTGTTTAACTTAGTCAATCTTCAAAGCCGATCGTAGAGGTAGGCCTGTGTGCGGAAAAGATAAATGTTTGTTGATATATTTATCTTTTAAAAGATATATTGAAGAATCTGATGAATATTGGAAATCTTGATTTAGAGAATGTTTTAACTCAGTTTCATCTCACATATATTTACAGATACAGTCGTCGCTAACGACATGGTTACCCTACAGAAATCGCCAAAGCTACAACGTCTTGCTTTCCTTACCCTTATTTTAATGGTATTGGAACATGCTCACATAGTGATGGCCCAAGAAGAAGATGGAGAAGATCTCGAACTACAAACAAGTGCACCAGGTATACATTCAGCTGCTTATGCACGTTACTTACTCTCGTAAACTCTCTGTGCCGTCCCTGTTCCAGGGGTTGACTAGAAACGGATTTCCACTTTGCTCTGTCATGGGCCTCCACAGTGCATTGGTGTATATCTTTCCCTGTCCATTCTGTAATGTCGTCGATCCACCGTCTTCTCTGTCTTCCTCTGGGTCTGCTGCCTTCTATCTTGCCCTCCAAAACATCTTTCAGGAAACTGGCATGCCTTTTAATATGCCCAAAATATTTTATTTTTCTTGTTTTTATGGTGTTAACTAGCTCTTCATGTTAGCTTCGCCAAATTATCACAAATTGACTACAGCATGCACAGAGCTTTTTCGTTTGTTTCCACCCCAATACTTTGTGAGATGAAAAGATAACACAACTAGTATATATATTCTCTAGATCTATGTCACGGTTTTAAATAAGGATAGTCAAATTTTTAGGCATCGATGGTAAATATGATACCAATAATGATCAAATAGTAAGATAAAGATGATGTTCACTCAACTTAAATTTATATGGAAAAAATATCAAATACTATTACTATGTCTCCTAACCCCACTAGTTAACCCTTTCGGCTTTCCCCATCTCGTCCCTCTCTAGTCTCTCCCCTTCTTTAATTTTTAGTTACATTAGCATTGTCCAAGTCCAGGTTAGATCCAGTTCAGGCTAAATCGCTGTCAGTTTGGTTGTTGTAATATACCTATCCAGCACAGGACAGGTTATTCTAATAAATTACCCATGTAGGCTAGAGTGGATTGACAGACTCATATAAGTATGTTTAGTCATATTCAGATATTTGTCCTAATGGAGATCCACAACGTAGGTCTACCACAAATGTCTATTAATAATAGCACTAGAGAGGGTAGTTACATCACTTGATGCCCCAACTTGAAGCTGACTGGGAGAACAGGGGGGCAAGGCTAGGCTAGTTAGTCGCTTGCTCTCACTACCAGCCAGACTTGCTCTCAGCTGGTGCACTACAGTGCTAAATCCAAAACAGTCAAGATGGTGAAGACTTATAGTAGCAGTAGTTTTTTTTAGCAACTGTTAATAATGTTATTGTGGTTGTAGTTGTTATAATTATTCTTACAATCAATGATAATAATAGCAACAACAACAATAATAATAGTAATTACTTTAACTAGTAGTAGTAACAGTAGTGATAGTAATTTGTTGTAGGGCTATTAGTAGAAGTAGCAGTAGCAACAGTAGTCTTAGCAGCAGCGCCAGCAGTAGTAGGCTCAGACTTAGTAGAAGTTGCAAAAGCACTAGTAGTACTTAGTGTCAGGAGCAGTAGTTGTAGTAGTACACAAAGAAAGAAGTAGTAGTAGTAGTGGTAGCAATATTATTATTAGTAGTAGTAGTAATGGTGGTCGTGGAAATATTCTTCTTCTTCTTATTGTTATTATTAGTAGTAGAAGTGGTGGTAGTAGTAGTAGTAGTAGTAGTAGTACACAATCATGTATTGCTGCCCCATAATATAGACATTGCATCAACCAGCACCCCCCTTCCCCAAATCCTTTCTGATCTCAGGTACTCTTTAAATTTCTCTAGGCGAACCCCATAAGCCTACAAGTACTACATAGTCACTTGTCTCTAGTCGACCCTTGCCCCCCTTTTTGCTTCACCCACCTTCTCCAACCCAGCAACACCATGGCCGCCATGACTGAGAGGCAGGAAGCACATTGCCTTCTCTACTGCTATTGATAGACCTCTAGGAGGCCTACTTAATTATTGATTGTAGTCTTGATCACTGAAGTAGGTTTATTTTTAATCTAAAAATACGTTTGATCTTGATCTAGGCTAGATCTAAATTCTATCGTTTAGATAGATCTGTAATATTTATTGTCAATAGACCAGATTTTCAGACTGTAGCTCAATAAATTTCAGTTTGTCAATTTATGTACTTCATACCATTTCAATAACATAGTAGTTTAGTATATAATTTAAGTTTAAGCTTCATACAAGTTGAGTACATAGCATCTAGTTCTACTCAAAGCCTGCAGGCGTATCTGAAATTCAGACTTCTGCTTGCAGGCTAACCAGACTTGGCTTTCTTGCACCCATGAAGATAAGATAAATTGTCACTAAAAGTAAAATTTGTAGTTTCTGTTATAAAAAGACTTAGTGACCTACTCTCTAGTCAATATGTCTATCTAGATCTTTATTAATATTAGTTTTAAGTCTAAGCTTGCTGCTGAAGTGATACTATAACTATTGTTGTGTTCAGTTACTAGCGAGATACAGCCCAGTAGCTTCCAGGTGGTCTCAACAAGACCTGCTAAGTTTGAGTTTCTTTTGTTTCATGACTGTAGGTGGGAGTTGTTAGTTCTTTTATCTGGCTGATGAAAATGAAAAAAAATATTAAGATTAAAGCTTTCTTTTATGACGAGCCTACTTATTTTCCTGAAACAGATTCCGTTGAAGAGCTTGAAGATGGTGTCAGAGTAGAAGATTCTGTCTTAGTTTTGACAGCAAGCAACTTTGATGACCAAGTAAAAAAACACCCAATTTTGCTTGTTGAATTTTATGCTCCTTGGTATGTATTATTTGTTTGAGTGAAGTTCAATATTCATATAACCAAATTCATGCAGTGCCCTTCATATAAATGGAAAATGGAATATCTGTTTTATTTCAAAGATTTGAATATATATACGGATCTCAAAAAATTGTTTTTCTTGTGTCTTTTATTGTTATTTACATTACAGAATTTACCTAATTTATGTGGGTTTTTTTAAAATCAAGATCCACATGAGATCTAGATCCAGAAGCTGAAATGAGTTACATCAGGGTATAGTGGTTGGGAAGGCCATTTGCATTGGATGGTTAGCTATAGTTAAACTGTTATGAAGATTTCCTTGCTTTTAACATTTTTGCAGAAATTTGAAATGAGCTATCTAATTTTAGAATGTATGGTCATGATTTTGAACAGATTGCTTTTAGAGATGCCAACTTTCTTTCTTAAAAGGCGTTTCCCATATCTTCTCATATATTTTTTTATTCAATTTCTCTCTTGAAGGTGTGGTCATTGCAAGAATTTAGCTCCAGAATATGCAGCTGCAGCAGCAGAATTGGCTAAAAGTGACCCACCAGTTGCTTTGGGCAAAGTTGATGCCACTGTCCATGATGAGTTGGCCCAAAGGTAAACCTATGTCATTTATCCATCTGTCTCAACTATAACCTCAAACAACTTTTTCTTTTGTAGAGTTCTTTATTCTTGACTGAATTTCAACATTGCCAATCATTCACAGGATTTTGCTTTGAAGCAGTGCTGCTTTTTTATGTATTGTTTCTGTAAGAAGACTGCTGTGTTTTGTTGTTTCATGGGATAATCTGATTAAGAGTTTTGAAAAAAAATACATTTTTCAAATTGGTCTCAGTTTTAAAGTTTTCTTTATGAAGAGAAGAAATAATTTAAATAATTGATCAGACCTGTGCTTTTTGTTTTAGAGATAATACGAAAACACAAAGAAAGAGACTGATGTTTATGATTTCTGGCAATAAAAGTGACACTTCTTTAATAGATCTTTTTATAATTTACGTCAGAATATATAGCACAGGTCTTCGTTGACATATTCTAGACTAGTTGCTAACTTCTTGCAGGGGTGCAAGTGTAAAATTATTCAAGGAAGCAGGATCTTTTAGCTTTTCATTGAAGGTCTGTGGCTTTTGTTGATTATCAAGCTCGTCCATAAGTCAAGTTATTTGGATTGAGAAGTACAAGCAATACTCATCTACAAGTGATACCTATCACTAGACCTGGTTTTTTTCTGACAATCGTCGAAATTCAGACAATAACTGATGTGAGCCAGCCACCCTACCCAGGCTAACCTATATTCGTAAAATAAAAAATTTTTAAATCAATAATAATATATATTTTTGTTATCGATAGTATATAACGCAAACAGAACCTCACAGAGAGTCACCATCGTGCGCTGTCGCCGCCGATGTAATTATAATACACTGGTTAATCCCACAGACAGAACCCCCCACCCGCGAGATTGTTTGCCACATGTTGCTGCGAACCATCGTCCTCAGGTGTATTCGTCATTTTATTTTCCGACGCGGTATGTCGGCAGCCTTCTTCGCGCTTAGTTATTGGCTTGCCGACAATTATTGTCGGCAGAAGCATCGCCGGTACAGTAAACTGTGAATGATTTCGGCTCGGGAGGAAGTTTGTATCACGCGGCCCACAGAGGTCTATTAATAGACATCTGTGATCACATCACGCATCCGCACGCAGCCACGCTCAGGCACGCTGTTTCTTGTTTACAACATTGGCCGCGCACTTCGAAGTCGCTCTATTCAATCTAAACCCTTTGCCTTCGGTTAGATACTTAATATAATACACCTCTGTTTATCGATTTGTCAGGCACCATGCCTGAAAAGTTTGTTGAACGAAAAGATAATTTAAAGGCCATCAAACAAGGAATTCGAAATAAATTTAAATTCGCCTGGCTTGAAGAGAAAGACTGCAACGGTGACTATCTCTCTGGTTATGTCAGAAAAAAGTTCGAACCTGGTCTGGCGTACTGCTTATATTGTAAGCAAGTTTTAGATTATAGCACCAAAGAAAAGTCGTTTATTAAGCGTCATGCTGAAAGTGGTGGCCACAAAAGTAAGAGATCTATAGGCCTACATCTGAATATTTTCCCCCCTTTCACCTTTGATAGATCTAGGTAGCCTATAACGCAAACATCTTATCTTGGCATTAAACTTAAAGTACCGTTTACGTTGTTGTTTCTCTGTTATAAAACTGGATACATGATAAAATTAAACTTATATAAATTATAATAGGCCGCATGGATTATTTTTCTGTTAATTAAATCCTAATGAATATTAAAGTCAACGTAGATTTAATCTTGACCTATTGGCGCCGACCAACATCCACTATTTGTTATTCCTGAGATAATACCGTAAAAATTTACATTCTGACCCTCTCCTGTATATGAGTTTGTTAGCTGCAAATTACAGCAATATTTTATTATGACATAGACCCCAATTAGAGCTCAAAATATGCCTGAAACGCTGTATTTTGGGGGCGCAGTGAAGTTCAGACAATTTCATGCCGCCTCAAATCCAGGTCTATATCACATAGCTCTTGTGTATTGTCATGCTGAGACAGTGTCCTCTTATTATAGTCATGGCTGAGAGGGCTTTTGAATTTTTAAAACTTTCCTGATGCTACCTTTGTTGTAAAGAGAATTTTCTTTTATTGTGTATCTTTTTTTTACAATCATAGGTGCCACTTTTCCACTAAACAACAGAAATTTTGCTGTGTTGCGACCTTTCCGTTGTTTTCCTCTCTCTACAACTGTTAACTGAAGTTCAAGCAGATTTCTGCTATCATGAATACCAATAAGAGGACATACTCGTGATGGGTTTCGGTCTATAAAAAAATTAATGGTTCTGTTCTTCTTTAATAGAGTATAAAAGGAGGATAATATGTCGCAAAAACTTGTGGCAACCCAAGTTTAAAAAAATAGCGGTGGTCGGTAGGAATTGCTTGAACCAGAAAGTAGAAAATGAACCTGCGCACCGGTTAAGCTTAGAGTAACAGAATACAAAAGTAGAAAGTTCTCGTCATACAAAAGCAGTCTTAAATTCCTAATCTAGACCTATCGATAGGTGAACAGTTTGCAAACTTATACTCAATCTAGCTTAAACAGCGCTTGGGCAATAGCACAGCATAGTCAGAAAAAGATTCTTCATACAAGCAAGACAGTTGAACTAATTGAAGATTTAAAACCGGGTACCGCCGTTATATGTCATATTGTGAAACTTTCACCGGACCTCAAACAGAACTGTATAGATCTACATGTATTATGCGTTTAACTCTTACATTTTCACATCTAAGATCTAATATTATCTGATTTAGCCTAGATTTGTATTTTTTCCAAGAGATGCAAATTTATTTTGGGCAGGTATGGTTGTGAACGGAAAGCCCATAACATCTAGAAATCTTTACCTGCCAAGGATAATGAAAAAAGCAATAGAGAGAATCAGATTGAAATAAACCCGCTATGCGAGTTTTTAGTATTTTACGCCTAATCTGCCGCAAATAAGGATATCTGTACATGCGTATTTAGCTTTTTGTCTTAACCTCTATTCTCTAGTCTAGAATAAATTTGTCTAACAATCAGGAATTCAAAAGAAAGGTTACACTGAACGCCACTTCCTAAATTTAGATCTCAGCCCAGATTTTTTAAAAACAAAACAAGTAATTTTAAAAAGAAAATGGCTCTAGAGACTTCTTTGATAAAAGGATTCAGGTTTTGGTGAATGCCTACATATATGTTGAGATATGTTAGGGCTGCATGTGTTTTTAGCACCAGGGCCTTTCATTTATATGGAAATCACATGTAATGCATTCCAATCAAATAAAGTATTAGTGGTAGCAAAATGTCTCAAGAGAAAATGAATTTTCAGGGTTAGAAACTAATTCCTTGTTGAGACGATTATATTCAAGTATGAATTTTTTCAACCAATTTCATGCTGCCCAAAAACTCTTTAAAATGTTTTCTTTTATCGGGTAATTAAAAAAAAATTGCTGGGGGAGCATGCCCCAGACCCCCCTAGAGAAGCTCCCGCCTTCATAGGTGGCATCATATTATGTTAATGCCGATAAAAGTTCCTTCTTTTCGAAAATCATGAAGTGGCACCTATGTACAATCGACGTGCTAACTATATTCCTTACTGTAAAAAATTTTAGCGATGTAATTCAGGTTAAGATTTTATCCTCTGTTGCTCAGCACATCTTTGCTGATTCTTAAGCTGACTCAGTTTATTATTATCACTAGTAGTTCAGGCATATTGTCAATGTTCTCTTATAAACTGCAACACACTGATCTAAAACATCCATGAAAATATTCTTTGATGCGTTCATTTGTTCAAATGTGTTGCGTGCCTGTGCAGATTTCAGTATTTCGACTGTGAGATGGATTCTTTTGATAGATTTGTATCAATGTTCATCATTATTCTATATGAACCTCCTTTTTAGCCTTTATTGGTTTTTAACTGCTAAGGAAAATGAGGATCAACATTGGTCAGAGAAGTTGCAGTCCTTTTACTTCAACAATGTCATTCTTAGATAAATTTATTGGAGAAGATCTAATATGGGACTTTGGGTTTTATACATAGTTTAAACTTCATGCAAGATAATTTTCTTTTGTAATGAGAGTTTCAAGCATTTAACATCAAGAATTTTTTTAGCACTGATAATTATACTCTTACTAACTAGTCTGATGATTGTGTGATTATAGCACCACTTGTAATGCCCTTTAGATTTCAAAAGGAAATGTTTCTTTCTGAAATGCTTTATTGCATTATCATTATGGTTATCAATATAGTCGTTGTTATTGGTGCTTTCATCTATAACTATTCACTGGTGATTATTTGGTTAATCTATGAAGTTAATCAAATTTGTAAGACTGTTGAATGCTTGTCATATTGTCATGGCTGATAAGAGGAGAATGTTGGTCAATCAGAAATTCATGTTGGTCTTTTTATGATTGTGTGAGAAAAAAAATGAGCTCTTAGCTACCTGCAAGTTTAGAGGAAGAATTATAACAGTCATAAAAGTGATATATAGTTGGTAATGCTTGATATCAATGTTTTATTTATTCTCTTTTTTTAAGATTTGAAGTCTCAGGGTACCCAACCCTGAGGTTTTTCAGAGATGGCAAAGACTTTGAATATGATGGTCCAAGAAACAAAGATGGTAAGAGTATATTTGTATTGTCTTTTCCTATTGTTTTCTTAAAGTCATTGCTTTCTATCTGCAAACTAATCTCATCTTTTCTCAAACCTGAGGTCCAAAGCATTAATTTTGCTACTCAATGATCCTTTGTACTACATACTAAGAAAGGAGCATTTCAAAACTTAAATACTGTATAAATGCCTTGCCATCTTTTGCTGCTTTGTTCTATGCTGCTTCATGCTCAGATAGATATAGCTCCAGAATTACTACAAAATAGGAAATTTTACTGCCACTACAAACAAAAATACTATTACAAATAGGAAGCCTTCCCTAAAAATGTGTTTGAAAAAAAATGCTAAATATAACTGCATTACTTACATCTGCATTTATATAATTTGAACTTTATTTTAAACTAAAGGTAAGCCTGGCAATGTTAAGTATTTAATTTTCAAGTACTGCTTCCTCCACCTGATCTTACTCAGATGTGCATTTTATTTCATTCTCTAGGCATTGTGGATTACATGAAAGAAAGGGCTGCTCCAGAGTGGGAGCCAGAACCTGATGCTGTTGTCACCCTCACTAAGGATGACTTTGATGAAGTTGTACAGAGGGAAAAGCTGATGCTGGTAGAGTTTTATGCACCATGGTAAATTATTTAGATTTCTTTTGTGTTTTTGCTTGTTTCTCCCTTCCCCATCCTTTTTTTTCTCCCTAAAATAAGTTTTGACTCTTTTCATCTTACGCTTTATATAAAATAGCCTATAGATACTTCTATTTCATTTCCAAAACATGGAAATGAATGTGTTTTAAGAAGTCCAAGCCTACGATTAAATTGTTTAATTGAACTGTAAGCACTATGCTGTAATTTACAAAATGTAGGTTGGCCTGCAGGATGAATTAGTTCTTGTTAAGGGCAAGTGCAGCATCTTTATGTGTAGGGGATATAGGGTTCACATGGTTGCGTTTTAGATTTGTTGAAACTATGAAATTTTACTTTTTTTCTCAACACAATGGCACTGATTTTTTGTTTCAAAGACAGTTATCACAATTTTTTTTCATAATTTTGAAAATAAGGTCTACACCAAAATGCTGTAAAACTATGTTATTTCAATAAAAAATAGATCAGCCTCAGCACATGGTAATAAGCTATTGCCCCTATTATAACCCTGGTTTGCAGTATGCTTTGGGAACAGTCCATTGTCCAAGCATGCAAAGTCAACACAAATGCCAATCAGGGTGAAGGCCATATTTTTCTATTATCTGTTTATTGTTACCTTTAGCCTCTAAAAATAGCTGTTGTCCTTGTTTTACATCTAAACGCCATGACACACAAAGACTATACCGCAAATGGCAACTGGCAAGGCTACAGAATGCTGATTGGTAATCAACAGGCATGCATGAGACATAGAGAGGTCAGACGCACACAACTGCATTACCTCAAAAAGGATTCCTTCGTTCCCTTGTATTTTTCTTTTGCATTTTTTTCAATAATTGTAAATTTCATACATTACCCTTCAGTTCCAAAGTTTGTCATGCTATATATGTGAAACTTTGCACATAGGTTGCCAGCATGCCGATTTTGATTTTGGCAGAAGCTTATTTCAATTATATTCAGATTTTCAAATACAAATTTTAAAAAGGTGAGTTATTACTTTCATTCATCATATACACTCATTAAAAAAAATTAAGTAAAATATAAATCAACTGTTAATGACAAAAGCTTCTGACAAAATTTTTACATTGATGAGAAAATGCAGTTCAAATTTGAGTGATAAGGGCATAAAGTTCGCTATTTCATCCAATGTGGTAAACAAAATATACTGTTTCCATGGCAACCATGAGCTGCATATCACAAAAAGGCTTTTCATGTTTTTGTACTCCAAACTATACTTTCAAACACACAACATGGACATTTTTGACTATTAGGAAAAAAGGCTCTTTTCTGCTGCATTTGCCCTTAAGTTAATGTAAAACTAAAAGCAACCTACAAAATTTAAAACTTTGTCCATGCATTTTTATTTTGGGTTTTCACCTGTATGATTTTCTATCTAGTTTACTTTGATCTTAATTACTTGCTCAGTGGCATGATAAGCCTTCATCAACAATTATTGTATATATGATACTTATATATTTTTTTATAAAATAGGTCATTACTGTACGGTACCCTCCTTCTATATGAAGAATATATAATTGTATAGCTAATGCCGGCAGCCTATTGGGATGTCCACATTTTGGTCCCTATCAATGTTATAATTCTTTCAAAGAATATTTAATCTTCTCAACTCCCTCTGTTCTCATCTTTATCTTCCTCTTTCTCTTCCCTATTCTTCAAGGGTAAAAACTTGGTCACACCTCTATATCCTGAGCCCTTTTGTGGTATAGTGTGGTGTAATATATAGGTTGTATAATTTTTAGGTTCTATAGATCTGCGATAAAATTGTGGTTTTGAGATGTAGAAAGTTTTGTTTAGTTAACTTGAATAAGTTTATTCTGCATTTTATTTTGAAGGTGTGGTCACTGTAAAAGACTAGCCCCTCTATATGAGAAAGCAGCTAAGCAGTTAAAGAAACAGGACCCACCCATTATTTTGGCCAAAGTTGATGCAACCCAAGAATCTGACCTGGCAAACAAATACGATGTCTCTGGATATCCAACACTGAAGCTCTTTAGGAGTGGCAGAGCTAGTGAATACAAGGGAAAGAGAGACAGTGAATACGGTATAGTTTATTTTTCATTATTTTTTGTGTTTACATAGCAAAGTTAAGATAATCAGAAAAATAATATTCAACACTTTGGTTTTACTTAAAATCATCTAGTGGTTGACTAGGTTAGGTTAGGAAATGTTGCTTTTTTAGGTGTTTAATAGTATGAGTTTTAGTTTAAGTAAAGTCTACCAGGGCAAGAGCCTTAAGTGAGGCTCATGTCGTACGTAAGTCACATCATGTTTTTTTTTCTTTTTGCAGTCAAAGGCAAATGAAACATATTTTTTATGCTAAATCTAGATTTCACTGTTCCTCATTTGTTTGAAGGCTTCATAAACACAAAAAAGCAGGGAAATAGAAATAAACACAGAAGCTATTCATTATTTTAAATGCACACTGAATGGAAGTATAATTTGAACATTAATGTAATTGACACAATAAGATAAACATTTTTTATACATTTTTTACAGATATTGTCAGCTTTATGCTTGGACAAGTTGGAGATGGAGCAAAGGAGGTGAAAACTTTGAAAGCCTTAAAGGAATTTTTTTATGAAGATGATATCACTGTGGTTGGTTTCTTTGACTCCGAGGATGACGCTAAAGTTTCTGCGTACAAAGATGAAGGTTTGTGTTTTCTATGAATTTTTAGCATTTCAATTCCTGTGTGGCATCATTATATCTTTAGCAAAATTTAAGGGAGAATGAAGTAAAATATATTTGAAAGTAGAACATTGAATTCTCAAACACTCAAATTTTACAAATCGCACTTAAGGGAGAAAAGAATTTAAGACTTTTTAAAAATGATTTTCACCTTGCTAGGTGTTGATATTTTGAACTTTCAGTTCAATCTGTTTGATACTCTAAATTGTTTTTTGGAAATTTTTAAAAGAAAAACATTTTAAGATAAGCCTTTTTGTACATTACCACAATCAGTGATGGAAAAATGTTGTATCAGAATTTTTGTTCATTTCTTGGGTCATTTTTTAATAATTGTGCCTTTGTTTATTATTTAGAGGTTAGCTGATATTGTCCTTAAATGAAAAATTTTTTAAAAATAAGAATTACTAAATTAACTGATTTTTTAAATGAATTTAAAGATTGAAGGAGATTAAAATTGTAAATACCAGTTACAAATCTGGTTTTCTTGTTAG
>BMAT01001486.1:651490-661556 GCA_019649035.1 Elysia marginata | reverse complement strand
GAGCCCAAGTGGTATGTTCTGGAAATCAAGGTGAGAATCTTTCAGTTAAGTATAGCTCGAAGCTTTTATTCCAAAGGATGTATTATGCAAGTAATCCTTTGAGGTCCCTACATACATCTTTGTCTGACAAGACAAAAAAAAGCCAACAAATATTGTCTACAACAAAAATATTACTAAATAGTAGCACATTTTTGTGTAAGTAAAATATAAAATCTATTCAAATCAAAATAAGCCTTTTATGGTGCTTTTTTATATCTGGACCAAAATCAGGATTCTGAAAAATTCCAGAGCTTCATCTTATATCAACAAATGTGCATGCCAAAAACGTAATCATGTATCTTTCAAAACTGGTCTCAATATTTTACAGATATTATCACTTTGGAACTATTGAAATGACTGAAGCCATTTGTAAGCATTGCAATCTAGCTTAATAAGACCCTTGTAGTAAATAATATCCTAGATTTGTTAAATAAGGTTTCTGAAATAATTAAATACGCTGTTTTATTATCACTAGCTTAAGTAGTCACCTCAATTCAATAGTTCACAGGACCTCTTTGTATACCACATTTCTGGTTCTTCCATTTATTGATAGGTGGTATATCAATGTTGTGTCGCTAGTCCTTGATAGAGCGACATAAGACTTTAGACCACAATGTTTATTATTATCATTTTCAATAATAAGAGGGCTATTGTGATGAAAGGATATTGTGATATATAAGGAAACCTTATATGAATCTGGATCTTAGACTCACGCGTTAAGAATTTTGAAAAAAAAAATTCGTCTCTGCAACAAAAAAAAATTTATGTTCACATGATTTGAACCCAGTCACTCCTAAGTCTGAGGCAACAGCGCTACCAACTAAACTATTGCTTCTAGTGTCCATGGGGTGATTACAAACTTATAATTACTTTTCTGATACTTTCTCATTGAGATTGGGGTGAACTCAAGTCTGAGTGAACTAAAATGTTATTAAGAAGAAGAAGAATGCAGAATCTAGGTCTAGATTCTAGCCGAATTTTTTATCAAGTTAAGATGTTTTATCAATCTTGTAGCTTTTGCCAAAAAAAAAAAGTTACATCCACAGAGAAGTTCGAGAAGCAAAAAGTTGGTATCATTACTATAAACGCCCATCAACCATTTGTTTTGATTCTGTTGTATCTCTCCTATTCTTTGTCTGTCTGTTTTACCTGTGTGGGTGTGTCTGCTTCTATCACCAACTCCAAGTGCTGACTTCCTTTCCTCCGTCTCTCAAATGCTTTTTTTTTATCTCTCCTTCTTTCCCCCTCTTGATATATGATTGCATCTAATAAAGATTACTCTCCTGTTTCTAGATCCACTTTTCTTGATCTAGAAGATGAAGATTCTAAAGTAGAAATGAACTGAATTTAGAATCTAGATTTAGACCAAGAATGCCTGCAATCTGGAGATTTTAGGGCCCACTTTGAATTCTAGATCTAGACCAAGAACGTCTGTAATCTGGAGATTCTAGGGCCCATTGTTCTTTTTTTTTATCTGCATTTGTATTTGATGGCATTCGGGCATGCCTTCCAAACCCAAAAGATTTTCTCCTTCTCTTAGGCATTTTAATCAGGAAAGGTAAGAGTTTAACAGAGTGTGATTGCAAGTGCAACGCGTCCTTTCATGAAAGCATTTTGACGTTCAAATAAAATCCATCATGGCTAGATCTAGATTATTGTCGTTTCTAGATCTAGAAGGTGAAGATTCTAAAGTAGAAATGAAAAGAGTAATCAGAGAGGATTACGAACCAAATAACTTTAGGCTGAGAGTTCTCATAGTTGCGGAAAATGTGCATGAGCCTGCACCAAATCAGAACACAGAGTAATTTTTTTCATGAATTTTAGTGAAAACAGCGTCTTAATCGGTTCTGTGGTTATGGAGGAGATAGTGATTGGAGTCCAACCGGAAGCCTATTATTTTATAGATTATTATTATCAATCATTCTCTTTTTGTCTGCATTGACCAAGGTGTAAATCATTCGAGCAGCCCTATACATTTGAATCAAATCTTGATGTCTGCAATGATTGACATAATGTGTAACCTTATTATTCATATTATTGAATACTCCAGGATGATACAACAAGTGAGGACGTTCACAAGTTTGTCACAGACCACTCTTTGCCTCTTGTGGGAGCTTATTCACCTCCTTTGCAGAAGCGCTATGAGGAGAAAAGGCCACTTTGCCTTGTTTTCTACTCTGTAGATTTTAGCTTTGAGCACAAAGAAGGTATTTATGATTATACCTTGAATCTCATTTGATGAAAGTATTGAAAGTAAATAAAAGAAATGCTTATTTATGTTGTATAGATAGGTCTTCTTGTATAATTTGAGTACACTGGTAAAAATACAATGGTGGTTTTAGACCTGCTTTTTTCAGTGTGGAAATTGGTTTTGAACAAGAGTGATGAGCAACTTTACACCAAAAACTTAAAAAAAATTGTTTACAGAACACGTAAATCTTATCTTTTCATTCTTTTCCCCATTCTTCTTTGCTTCCTTGCGCACTTATTTGTTCTGTTTCTTTCTTCTTGTTCCTACATATAGTATTTTCGCCCTTTATCTTCTCCATACTCTCTTCTTTAAAAAAAATAGTTTTAACAAGATAGAACACTACTCAGAAGTATGAATTTTGCTTCTAATCCTTCCTTGAAAACAAATGATAAAGAAAGTTGTAATGTATTTATCTCTAGCGCATTTATACCCCTACAATATATGTCAAAGAATGAGTAGAACTAAGTATAATTCCAATTTGCCTTATGTTTGTCAACAGCTTCAATTTTGAGCTAGATTCTCACTGAACTTGACAGAATTCATGCAAAAAATAACCTATCAGATAATTTAATCTTCTCCTTTTTCATAGCCTGAAACTAGTTGTCCTCTTTATCTATCTTCCTATTCTGTTTTAAGCATGTACAAAAATATTTTACTTAATCAACTAATATTATCTTCTTTTTTATAGCCTGGATCTCATTTTTCTTTTCTTATTTCCCTTTTCTCTTATTCTGGTGTATTTGGTTTATAAGAGATGTTTTACTTGATTTTTAAAACTCAAAACTTTAAACTCTCCAGCAACCCAGTTTTGGAGGAAAAAAATAGCAGCTGTGGCCAATAAGTACCGAGACATAACATTTGCTGTGGCGGATGATGAAGAAAATGCTAAGATGTTGGAAGCAGCTGGATTGGGAGACTCAGGGGAAGAACTGAATGTCCTTTTGCTTGGTGCTGAAGGTGAAAAATTCCCAATGGAGCCTATGGAAGAATATGAAAGTGACGACTTGAAGGAATTTTTGGATAAATACAAAAAAGGTTTGTTGAAACTTTGAAACTTGTGTGTAATTTTGTCAACAGATTAAAAGTCTCTGTTTTTATTGCCACTAGTTAGCAAAAAGCCAAGATTGCAAGTGATCCAGTGAATGCTCTAACAGTGTAAGTGGTGCTCAAAATATTTTTGAACAATATTGATTTGAATTACTCGTTTTATATTTTTTACAAGAATTTATAACTTTGTTTTGTTTTGTCTTTTTTTAGTTAAAAATTTGTATGAAGATTTTAGAAAAGTGGTAGATTTTAGATTTAATCTGGGACTTGAAAGATTTTCATTGGATGAGCAATTGGTGTCTCAAGCTGACCTAAATCTCTGACCTGGTGAACTGTTTCAGTAAAATTTGAACTTATCAATCTGGTTGCATTGTGTGTGAGCAACCTAAAAATTCTTAAAACATTTGTATTTGGTAATTAAGTATGGATTTCAAGTATTTATATGACTGTGTACATTTGTAAGCATTGCATCTGTTTCCTCTAAAAACTGCCCTGGCTTCATATTTAAAGGAAATGAGACTTGTTCATGTATCTTTTATTGTTTTTTTTTTCTCATTTCAGGCAAACTGAAGGCTTACCTGAAATCGCAGAGACCACCCAAAAAACAGTCTGGGCCTGTAACTGTTGTTGTTGGCAGCACTTTTGATAAAATTGTAAAGGATCCTAAAAAAGATGTTTTAATTGAATTCTATGCACCATGGTGTGGACATTGCAAAAATCTGGAGCCCAAGTATGAAACTTTGGCTAAAAAGCTAAAAAAAGAGAAAAACTTGGTTATAGCCAAAATGGATGCAACTGCTAATGATACTCCAGCTAACTACAAAGCTTCTGGATTCCCAACCATTTATTTTGCACCGTCAAACAATAAAGAGTCACCTTTAAAGTATGAAGGAGGAAGAGATGTAGATGATTTTATGGATTATTTAAAAGATCATGCCACAGTTTCCTTTGGTAAAGGCGCCAAGGAAGAGCTTTAATTTCTTGTTTGACTGTTGACATATTTTTAAAGGAATGTAGATATTTATAATTGAAAAGTATTGCTCTCATTGAATTTAAAAACTAATCCAAGTTTTTACCTGTCATGGATATTAGTCAGAGAGTTCACTGGTTTAAAAAATGTTAATGAATTCCATATGTGCGATATTTTAAAAGAATCTAAATTCAATTTAGTAAAAACAAAGTTTTACTTCTCAATGTACTTATGAGTCTGTCATGAAAGCGGTGTCTCATTGTTGGAAGAAAATACATGTATCAGAAATGCAGCCTATTGATGAGATGCATGGATGAGTTTTCCACATTGATTATATATCTGCTGAATTTAAAACCAACAAGAATTATGTTAGGCATAAAGTGTCATCTTCATAATGGCCTGAATACATTAATTTGTTGCAATTGAACCAGCTGGCCGATATTGACTAGATTGAGTCTTTGCTTAACTTTTGTTGAATGATAAGTATCTTAAATAGAGAGTTGTATGAGCTGTGCATTTACAAGTTTATAAGTTTTAAATGTGTTTCTTAAAACATTCATGTACAACAATGTATTGATATGGAGTTTTATATTTAAGCTGTTTAGTACATTTGAACACATAATATCTAAATTTCAAATGCTTTCAAATCATCATTTTGACAACAGGCTTATCACCTGCTATCTTCATATACCACAGATCACTGTCAGGATATCTCCAAAGAACTTATTTTTGTCATGTAAAATCAAGTTAAATGTGTGAGTTGCATTGAATTGCTCAATCTAAATTAATTCAAATTTAGTATAAACCTACCTGCTTTGAATTTCTATGACTGGCAGAACCATTCTTCTCTTGTTTTTTTCTTTTTATTAGTTTTGATAGGAAAATTAATCCTAATGACAATCTAAGTGAATCAATTTAGATAACAACTTCTTTTGGCTGCTCATGAAATTGAAGTGTGATATGTCATGTGAATTCTATCTTGTAGATACATTTTTAAGTATGGGAAAGCATGAACATATTAAATCTTGTTATTTAAAACATTTATTGAAATAAATTTTCACAACGAAATCTGTCAAAACAAATAAAATCCAGGTTGAAAAAGATAAGAAATTATTCATTGTGTGCCAAGGTTATTTTCTGTGGGTAAATATTCTGTTTTTATGTAGCAAACAGCATTACACAAGTATTATTTTGGGTTCTTGAAACATTTTCAATAAGGGTCTGCTGCAAAGTAAAATTAAACCGTGTCATTTTTTGTCAAATATAACTGAATTCTTATGATTGTCATACAGGTTTTAAGCCTCTAATGTTATATTTTCTTGATTAGCTTGACTTAGTCAACTAAATGTTAAAACTACTTTGACATTCAAGAAAAAAGGGGATTAAATAACAATGTGGCACTACCAAGTGGTTTTTACACATTTTTCCTTTTCTATTTATGGAAATTGAAATATGGCTTAACAACTTTTAGCCTATCTGAGCGAATCATATACGACCCACCTAACATGTTGGTAACAACTCTAGTCTACAGATCTTTGAAACCAATATTTGCAAAGCTAAGATATATTTTACTGATATTTTTATTCAAAAGTAGATGCACTGTTGCTATTTTTATTCGAAAGCAGATGTACTGTTGCCATTAAATAAAACCAGATACCTATGAAGGGTATGTAGAAACAACAAAACAATATCTTACCTAATAGCAAAATTTTATTCGTACATTTGCTTTTACTCGTGGACTTTGTTGGCAACCAACACTTTTATTAGTTTTAATGTTTCAAGTCTATTATTTCCAGGTTATCCAGTCAATTATTCATTACTTTGTTTATGATCTAATTGGAGTTTCTTTGTGTCATCTCTATTTACTGAGTAGAATTTATGTCATTTGTAAATTTGAGAAACTACTTGGCAATAGTCAAGCTTTCTCTTTTTTGCTACGCTTGATTTATCCTGTATTGATGGTTTGAAGTTTTGATGAGTTATGAGTTTGAGACGTTCAATAAAAGTTTTTTTAGTCTTTTAGCAACAACTTGATACCTTTTTGGTTCTGGTAATGGTAAAATAAAATGTTTTCTCTATGCTGTCTATCTTTACTATTTTTTATTAAGGGGTACGGTTGCTAAACCATTCCTCTCTCTCTTTGTGCCTTATTGTGTTTGTTGCCTTTTAGTTTACTGTCTTAACAATACATCCCTGCAATTTCTACTTAATATGCTTGGTTTCTGTGGGTTTAATATAATTTCCAGTTACAATGTAATGTACACATATCTGCTGATGTTCATCTAGTTATGCTGCTTTCAAAATAAAATTTATCTTCATTTTAATCACAACTCTTAAGTTGTCTTTTCTTTTTCTTTCATTGAAAAATCATATATTAGCAGTTCACAAATTGTATTATACAATGAGACAGAGATTAAAAAATTCAATAAAAGCATCATAATTTGAACAAAAATGTGCAATCTACACATGCGATCTGTACGTTTTTAGCCTGAGCGCTGTTGTGTTAGTGTCTTCAGAGGCATGGCTTGTATTGAATGTTAAGCTTTCGTTGAAAGTCTTCTCCACTGTTGTCTGTCTTGTGTGACTGACCTCAGCAGATCAAGATCTTTCTTATCTTTCTTGGTCTCTAGTTTAAATTCCCATATAGGTAGGCTTGAGATGTCCTTGTTATTTGTTTTTGGCAGTGCTGTTATTATTACTAGCCTTCCGAGAAGCTTCCTGCCTTTACAAATGAACTTTGAAGTATACCTCCATTTATTGACTGGGATTTCCTTATAATCCTTTACAGAGATGACAAATTTCAGGTTCTTCATGTTATTTCAGTTTTTTTCATCCATTTATTGTTTATTGCCCAACAGGTGTCTGAACATTTTTTAAAAAGCAAAATATGCAATACTAGGCATATTTTTTTTTTTTCGAAACCATGTGGCATCCCTGCCTCTAAAAATTCATATATGTCTGAAGAGACATCACCAGCTTTTGATGATGTGAAATAAAAGTGGTTTTTCATCACGTTTTTTTTTTGGTATACATTGTATAACGGTTTGTTTATATTTATGAGATATTTGAGGTTGAGGATTTGTTTGTACATGTATTGTTTTCAATAAAACTTGCATCTAATTTGTCGTCTTCAGTTTCATAGTCCCCATGTACCTGAAATACACTTTTTGTTTAAGGATCACTTTAACAAGTACCTGGTAGAGTTTAATTTTAGTAGTAGTACATATATTTGTCTTTATTTTGTCATATCCTATCCAGACTTTTTTTAAAGTCATAGCTGTGCGGCTTTGGAGGGTTGCGTTCTTCTCTCAAAGTCTTATTTGCCTTAAAAATGAGAGGACCTTCTTTTCTAGTTTCTTTCAGGGATGTCCTTTTTCAGGTTTTAACCTGAAATCAGGTTATTCTGGCTACTTCAGTTTGGTTTAAACATACTATATGATGTATGCCGTGTATTCAGTCTGAGTTTATGTTGTATGAAGGCCTGCAGGCGAAAAAAGTTCAGGTTTTTTTTGTCATGACGGTATCCGTGTTCTTTCCAGTCTTTGGTGTTCCTTTACAACGTCCTGAAGTCTGTCTTGTCAAATTGAAAAGAAGTAAATGCTTTTCAAGAATTTTTTGTACTTCTGCTTTGGCAAATTACAATTACACAAAATCTACATCGTCGGCATATTTGCAATCTCTTTTGGTAAAAGATTTCCTTTGTCGGTGGGGAGATGTTGGTTTGTAGATCTCTTATTGCATGTTATTAGTAAAGTAGATTATGAAGAGCCTTGGCTGAGGCTCTCTCCACGAGAGGTATTATCTATATTCTAATTTCTATATTAATTTTAAGTGGTTTTTTCTTCGGTGTCTTCATTCTCTTAACGCTAGTTACCTGGCTGTACTTGACACGGCCGGTACCAGGGTTCATGAAAGCATGCATAGTAGACCAGAATAAAGCTGGGCCATAGCCTACTGCCCATGCACATTTTCAAGTCAACACACAAAGTCAATGAAAGTCAACTTAGACGACAATATGGTGGTGTTGTAAGAAAGGAAACATTTTGCACCAAACACGCCCTTTTGCTGTGCACCCAATCAACAGTTTGGGACACATTTCCGTAGAATCACCATCTCAATACGATGTCTCAACTGCTGAATGGTCCAGAGAGATTTGCCCAGTACATGTACTTCAGGACCAAGCATCGGACGTTTTGTGATCTTCTTTAGCACTGTGCTGCAGCTGGTCCGAAGAAAAAGTCAACAAATTGCTGTTAAAATGTGATATGAGTTCATTCTTTTGACCCGGTCTACCGGGAAATTCCCTCTTGCATTATCGTACATGTAATATACACGGCTTTAAGGAGAGGCGTTACCTTAATAAGCACATATTGTTTTGTCTGAAATTTGGTGTTTTTATGTGTTAGCGTGTATGTGGAGGACAGTTTTTGAATACTCTAATAAGTTTTGGACGTTTTTTGACTTAAGCACCAGTCATACTGATAAGGATGATTTTAACATCCGGACTTTGGGAAATTTTTTCAAACTAAGAATTGACTCTCTCTTTTTTTTGTTTTCCTTCTTTTTGAATACTAAGAAACTTTTTTCAACGCTTACTACTTTAAAATAATTTATAGAATGAGACTTTTTAACCTCAAGAGAGTGTTACCCCAGTATTGCGTATGAAAAATCGACCAAAAGTGACTCCAGAAATGTAACAATCAAGAAAAGTGTTCATAATTTTTTTTTGTAAATGATGTCATAGATGGTAGAGACCTAGGTTGAGACACAAAAACCAATGGTATTTAGTTCTCAAAAAAAATTTTCTTTATAGCCCGTATTGTCCGTGTTTTAGACAAAGAACTTGGTCACTCAACCTCTGTGTCCTTGATGTTTCAACTTTCAGCAAAGCCGGGCCAGAAGCAACTCCTTGAGCATAAAAGTACCGGTAGTCAAAATGTAGGGCTTATCATTCATCATAAAAACAATGTCCGCTCTACTAGTCAAGGAACACCCTTTTTATCTTTACTGTTGTATCATGCCGTAAGCCCTAATCATTGTGAACTTCTTCTGAGCACAAATCTCGCCCAATAGGATTCGCAGAAATTAAATCGGCTGGGATCTTATTTGTATCGAAGTTCCAAATCTTTTCAAGTAAAGAAAATATAGATAACTCAAATCAAATATTATGCATACATGTACTTTTTACTTTGTTTTGGTCGCATCTCACTGCACTTGTTGCTATTTCACACAAAGTCTGAAAAAAAATCCTGATATGATTTATCGTAAAGATGGGCGGTTTCTAAGAATGTCAATCACAACGCTTCCGAAATCAATCAACAAGGATCTTTCTCTCCTACTAACACTTAACTTACTTGACTTAGGGCCTTTCGCATCTCAGTGCTCCGACTGGGACGCCTCGGCTGCTTCTCGAATCCTCGCTCTAAGCTTGGTCCACTCGTCTCTCTGCTGTGCTATAGATCTCAGGTGCTCTAGATCGTGGCTGCTTTTCTGTTGCAAGTTGCTGTTTATGATTCGGGAAAGGTCTCGGTTCAGGACGACAGGGAGTGTTGTTAGTGGACGTCCTTTGAATTTGCTGCCTTCCGTCACGAAATATCCGCTCATTGCTTGATTAGCGGGAATTTGGCTTTCTCGTCTCAATATAATTATGACCGAAAAGGTGCCAACGACTTTCAAGAATAAATATTGAGAGATGGCGTTCATTGCACTTATTTGTACAGAGATGAATTTGTTATTTTCACGGGGTACTTGATGTTGAG
>BMAT01001486.1:640650-650731 GCA_019649035.1 Elysia marginata | reverse complement strand
GGAATTATCAACAAAGCATAAGAACATTCGAATACAGATAGAAAACTAAATGCGAACAGAAGAGGGCAATATTAAAAAGAGAAAGAAACTCAGTATTGCACAATATCAAAAAATTAGTACATGTATTGAAACAAAGAGAGACAGAACTTGGTAGAAAGGCAGATGAAATTAACAACGCGCACAATGGCCACTCTATGTTCAAAGCCGTTAAAGAACTTAACAAAAAGCAGCAAGAAAATTTGAAAGTAGAAGACACCAATGGGAAACTAGCTATAAACCCAAACGACACACTCAACATAATAACTAGTTTCTCCAAAGAAAAATTCCAATCAGAAACAGCAACTTAAATCGAGGCATTTACTGGATCGCCGAGAAAGCTACACCAACCCATTACAAAAGAAGAGGTCAAGAAGAGCTTTGATAATCTCAACAACAACAGAGCACCGGGCGAAGATGGGATTCATGCAGAATTACTCCAATACGGCACACAAGAACTAAATGAACAAATTGCAAAAATCTGAAACCAGACAATCGAGAGACATGAAAACTTGGACATTAACGCAGGGGAGCTAATCGCAATTCCGAAACCAGGAAAACCGAAAGGACCACCCAAAAACTTAAGACCTATAACGCTCCTAAATACCATACGAAAAGCCCTATCTAAGATAGTATTGGAAAGAACAAGACCTCATGTTGAGCAGTATCTATCACACAGTCAAAGTGGTTTTCGACCAAACCTACTAGCAGGTGAACTTAAATTAAAAACTCTAGGAAGATTTCGACCGTCGGAGCTCAATCGCACAGTGTAGACGACGGCGTGAAAGGCTCTCCACGAATTCCGAGAGACACCCGAAACAGAGAACTATGTCGTGGAGGGCGATAGGTCATGCCTATCCTCAAAACCATAGTTTTACCCACTCAATTAACATCAATTTTTTTTTGAATGACCATGAGTGAATAATACGTGCACTTTTAATTTTGATTGTCTAGGGCACAGTTGAGTCAACTGCAGTCAGAAAGTGTGGTACAAAACTTCAGACTTGACTCAAGAGGAGTCCTCATTTCCCTTAACCAGACTGTAATTTACCCTCATTAGTATGTAGTTAGCCTCCCATGCAATCGTCATATAAGTAATAGTAACAACTGAGGTCGTAATTTTAGAGCTTTTTGAACAATCAACAATTTTTTTTTAAATTTTCAATCTCTGTCTCTGCCAGTCTCTTACTATCTTTCCCAGTTTGACTTTCATTTTTTTCTCTCTATCTCTGTCTCTCTTTGACTCTCCTAGTCCTACCTTGCAACCCAAACCAAACTGAGCTTCATTTTTTCTTTGCACTTTAAAAGAAATGGTCTTTCAAAATCTTTCAAAAGAGAAAATAAAAGTACATAAGTGAGTTTTGAACTGTTGGCCACATTTAAACGGTGGTGAAAGCAGGGGCCTGGTTGCTTAGACTCAGAACTGGACACTTTAAGTTTGATAAGCATTATAATACAACTACAGTCAGCCAACCGTGTCAATGCTAAAGGAAGGAATAGTGCTGGTTGACACACAACACACTCGCCAAGAGGATTATACTAGCGAGAGAGTAGGTGCGAGATAGGGAGATTGAAAATGGAGAGCGTAACAAGGATGGTGACTAAAAGTGAATAAAATACGTGGTAGACAATAATAAGGTTAGAAAATAAAATCCAATCGTCGGTAAGAAGTAACAGTTTTAATGACAGAGAGACAGACAAACAGACAGATAGATAGAGAGTAGGTACGAGATATGAATGTTGGGAATGGAGGGTATAACAAATATGAGGATTAATAAGTAAATAAAAAAGGAATTCCTTGGTTGACAGTATTGAAGTTAGAAAATAACACCCAATCGTCGATAAAAAATCTAATCTAATTGATGACAAAGAGAGAGAGAGAGAGAGAGAGAGAGAGAGAGAGAGAGAGAGAGAGAGCAGGGGGAGGACGGTTGAGAAAAGGGGTGGCGGATAGAGAGAGAAAATGCAGCAGGCCTATTGCATCTTTTATTTAAAAGAAGAAAGCAGTATACAAACATACATGTAATTTTTAACGAAAGAACCTAACACTTGGCACACTGTCTAAACGAAATGGGACGTGCACATACAACAATTATTCTAGAGAAGACACTCTTTGCTCCGTGCCAAACTACAGGTTTTAGCCTCACTGGACAATCACAGAGCGAAAAGCTTTTCGGCACACAAAGCGCACAAACCCGTTCTTCAAGACCTCAGTCTATTCGGTACCAGAATGTTGATTTTTTTAGTGCCGGTAGGCCTGGGCACATTAGGACCACAGGACTAGTAAGGCTACCCTGAGATAAATACCACACACCTCGCCACCCGCAATAGTGTGGTATCAGTGAAAACACCGTGGATTAAACGCCTTTTTTTCAATGTGGTTTCGTGATTTTTTTTTCTGTTCTAAAACTTATCCATTCTCATTTTGAATACGAGCAGCACGTAAGCTTATAAAGTCTTAGGTAAGTAAGCACTAGATCTGAGTATTGAAAACAGCAAGCATTGCATGCGGCTTTCTTCTGCAAAAGTTTGCACTAAACCAGGTAGGAATAAAACCAATACGGAAAAAAACTGAACAGAAAAAAGCAGCAAAACATAATTAATACGCAAAGCGTGTACTTATGTGCTAAGTAATGAGAAATCTATGATATCTAACCTTACACTATTATGTTTCAATCTCTTTTTGAGACAATGTAATTTTCCACATTCAAACCGGTCATGATTGCAATTCTATATGTTTATTACTCGATGTGGGTTTTTTTTTGTTTGCACAAAGCCGGGAAACAGAAGAGTTAACAAGCTTTTCGGGATTCGACAGTAGAAGTACCTGTAGGTTGCTCTTTTTATTATTTTTCCAATATGATCACATTTGCCAAACTTTTCAATATATAATCTCTAAAAAAAACAACGCAACGGACGATGATTACCTCTTTCACTAATGTTTTTAATTCTTGAGGTCGATCGTTCGAATTGCGTGTTTTACAAACTGCCAACCCTTGCAGTAAGCTTCACTTACTATAAACGATTTCTGCTGATACTCTGTACGTTTAATGGGAAGCAACTGTTGTTGTGCTCCACTATTTAGATCTTTGTGAAGGGTTTTTACGTCAAAGCAGCTGCGTGTGGTTCAAAATGGTTGTGAAAAGTCCTGAAAAAATGAAAGGAACATGAAATTTAATTGGATATTGGAAAATTACTAAACAACTTGACAATGCGTAGAGCACACAGCGTTCTTCTTGGCTCCGGAAGTAATCATTTATCTCCCATTCAATTTAGCTTCTAACAACAGCAGTTCAATAAGAGATCAATTAAAAAGAAACAGATTGGAAACGAGTCAGTCAATAATTACTATGAGAGCGATATACATGTACAGTATATATATCTAGACAGAGCTAAAATGTTGAAAAGATATTTTATAGAGAGAATGAGCAATGTATTTATGGAAAGGGAGTTAAAGATGCACAGATGGAGATAGAGAGAGCGAGACTTAGTATTCTGTATGCTATAGGCCATTCTTGTGACTTAGTTCGACCTCAGTATTTAGATCTATTCTGTATAATGACCGTGACACGAAGAGTCCAGCCACCCAATACGGCTTTGTTGTTTTTAAAGGGGGACCTCTCCAACGCAGTAATGAGTGGGCATAGAAGGAACAATGGGGCTTGTTAAGATAGAATTCCGTGTCTGCAATTGGTTGGCTGAGGCGCAGGGAAAAGAGTAGGAAGAAAATAAAAAAAAGGACACGGCCTCACAGACAGAGAGCGAATGAACTAAGAATAGAAGCATGTTTGGAAGCATTAGTTCATATAATTTTGATTGCAGCAGCCATTCTATCAACAGTGGCTCGATGAAAATATTGTATCCTGTTAAAACGGCACCAAACCTTTCTTTTTTATAATACCGATACCTGTACAGAAGTGTATTCTGGCGAGAGATTGATATAATAATATCTTCCTATTCAATAACTCCGGTTTCACATCCCTACTATGACAATACAATGATTCGTTAAAAGATGATCTTTAAAATAACCACTTAAAAAAGAATACAACAGTAGGGCCTAAAAGTAAAAGGGCCAGGAACGGGACAACGGCCAGCTTGACAAGAGCAGGCCATTGTATTAACATTAAGGTAAAACGTGTTTAGTAAGATTGAGAAAACGTATTAAAATGATGTTAGTAGTAAAAAAAAACAATAGATATCATTGACTAAGATAGTAAAAAAATAATAACAGTCAGTAGCAAGATGGCCTAAATTACAACACCTTAGCAATGATAACTAAAAAGGGACAATCCTCAAAGAGACAATGTGGATAGTACATGAAGTAACGTTGGTAGTAATAATTTAATAAGGCTTGTGTGAAGTTATGGTTTAGTGGTAGAAACTCGGCTAACCAGGAGTTAAAGGAGTACCCGACTATATGCAGTGAAAAGTCTTGCCTGTATGCTAAAATGATGTGTCTTGTTTGCTTCTGCTTTGTGAATTCAGTGGGTTAATTTAATTTAGTTAGTAATGGCCTGTCAGGGAACCCATGGAGAGCGCTTAGAAGAATTAAGTGTGTTAGGCGCTATAATAAAAAAAAACACCTTTTCTTTGCTTTTACTTTGCATCCGGATATGACAGTAAAACGTTACTAATAACTATAAACAAAGTAAAAAGTGTTTTTTGTGACAGGGAATCTTTTTAAATGGGACTGAATGTTTCTTTCTCTTAACATTGACTTCTCCCCTCTCAAAGCCTGCTTTTTATTAAATTGGCCTGGAGAATTTCGAACACTTAAATCATTACTCTCGTGTGACAAAAACTTGATTAGTTTAGAACAATACTCATAGTCATACGAGAAAGTTTATGAATGCCCAAAAAAGATCTTCCTTGTATGGACTAGGAGATCTATAAAATTACTCGTAACACTCAAAACACCAAATCAAATGTCAAACCAAACCAAATAAGGCTAAACAAGGTGAGAAAGCAATCGCTTAAATGGAACATTCCCGACATATGTACTTGTTGTGTTGAGTTCGCAAGAAAGCAATACTATTTGAATTTCACAAGAGTCGTACATAAACTGAAGATTTTGGTCCCACGTTGCATTCTGACACGTGCTAACATTATTATAGTTGTCTTAACGCGAAAGGCAAAAGTCACCTTGCATCAAGTCCACCACACTCTTCCTCCTCCTTCTCCTTCAGTCTTTCGTCCTTCTCATCCTCATCAGTATCATCATCAAGGGACTATTCGAATGTATGTGGTATGGCACCCTTTTCATTTTATATCACTATTTTTTTCAGAAGCTGTATAGTGTTCTAACAGGTTTCTCTCATTTCTTAACGAAACTGCTTTTGAATTTTTTCTTCTCTTTGAAATAGCTAGCAGCAACAAAAGCAATAAACTCACCGAGACAAGCGGCCAAACTATTGGATTTTTCAAAGATAAAGGTTTTATAGTTATGTTTTAGGTGAAGGTTGGGAAACAGTGAGAGCTAGGAGGGAGGAAGGAGAGGATGAGAGAGAGACAGAGAAAGACAGAGAGATAGACAGAGACAGACAGGCGGAAAGATCGAGAGAGAGACAGAGAGAGATAGATACATAGATAGATAGAAGAGAGAGACAGACAAACAGACAGGTAGATAGAGAGAGAAAGAGAGAAAGAGAGAGAGAGAGAGAGAGAGAGAGAGAGAGAGAGAGAGTGAGAATGAGATTACGTGCACCACATTTGATTCGTGGGAACAGGTTAGTGAAAAAGTAAATGGAAACGAATTGCTAACAGGTGCTGGATCGGTGTTTCCGTACTGGTTTACTTTAACTGTGCCTCGCGTGGCGCAGATCAATAATCAATCAGGTTGTACCCTTACCGCAGACACTCCAAGCAGCCCCTCACCCAAGACCGCTGCGGACTGACTTTGGCTCAATAAGTAAAAACAACGGTTTTATGATCTTGCCATATAATGTACTCTTTCTTCACTGAAAGACTGTTTTGTTTGCGCTAAAGTTGTGTTCATAATACACTTTTCATCGACGTACCTGTCGTGTTTGGCGCAAAGTGACGTTTCGCTGAATTATTGATAAATCTACCAAGCGGTGTTTGGCCTGTAGGTCTAAAAGCTGTTTCCTTCGTTGAGGTTTGGTACAAGTTCGTGTCTCCTTAAGAACTCTGGCAGTCTAGTTCACGGTAGTCACCAGGCCTAACTGGTAAAGGTTAGGATGATTTGAAACACACGTTGTACTTTGTTTCCGAAAATTTACGCCATTCGAAAGGGAGGGAGAGGAAGGGGGGGGGGGATAGGAAGAGCTTTTCTCATAAATTGCTTGAAAAAGTAAGCTAAGGAAAAACAATTGTTATAAAATAAAACAGAAAACAGTTATACCTTAGCAAAGAGTTTCATTCATTTGGTAAATATGTAGCGATCATTAATCATGCACTTCTTCATCTTTTGCTGTTCGCGGCGGTAACTGAAAAGTTAATATCTCTTTCTAATCTGTCTAAAAACTCCCATCAATGATCAATGGTTCGAACCCTGAAGTAATTTTATTAGGTCTTATGTCACCTAGACCTAAATTTGTCCTAAATGACCAGTTTTTTCCGTGATATTGTTGTCATTGAATTTTGAACTTTTCAAAAAATCTTAAGTTAGAACTGATAGAAATAGCGTTCATTGGATTCTTTGTAGGTTTACTTGAAATAAAAAAAAGAAACAAAATACTGCAAAGGTATTCTTTATTCACGAAAGTCATTTTGAAATAGACCGCCAACGATGATATAATTACTGCTCTCTTTACCAATATGTTCTTGTAAACTCCTCTTTCAACCTAGTTACAATGTCATTGAACGATGTCACCATTGTGAATTCCACCGCAGTTATTGGAAAAGAGTTATTTTTACGATAAAAAATGTTCTAGACTTGTTACCTTTATTGGCAGGAGGAAGTCAGCATGTTGATGAGGTACGACTGTGGAGTCGGATGATTGCTGCTGCAGTGGAAACATGACTTTTATCCGGCTATGTACATGCTGCTCTCAGGTCAGTGGGAAAGATATCCAATGTTTACTACATAAACGTGTATCTTGTTTTGAAAATTCATTCTTAAACTTGTGCAGACAGAGCACGGCACTGTGATTTTTTTCCGCATGCATTGTGTATTTGTTCAATATACATATGATGCAAAAATAATTGTGAATAGAAGAAAAGACACCACAAATTGTTCAGGATCATCTTTTTATATAAGTCTTATATATATAGAAGAAAAACAAACTTTTTGTTGTGACTTTAAAAATCTACAATACATACCTTATTTAGCAAGAATGCCAAAAGACTTCATTTAAGATTTTTGAGGGAAGCTCTTGAAAATAAAAAGCCTGTTAAGCTCTATTTACAGACAAAAAGAAACTCAACTACGAGTATTGTTTTACTTTCACGCCCAGCCCCCCCCCTCCCCTGCCCAGCATAGAGTGAGTTGGGGTATTTTAGAATATTTAACTCATGGGTCGACTAAAACCCTTAATTATGTAAGTTATGATACGTGTTTGTTACGCCATGACTAGTTTGTTTCGGATGATACATGAGCTTTCAGTTCTCCTCGAGAATCTAAAATTCTTAATGTTATATAATTTAGAACTAAATTGCTTCCGTTGATGCAGAAACATTTCATATTGCAGGCCAACATCTTAGGGATAAAACAACACAGAATTGTATGATGCCTATATTGGTTATATATTGATTGGTAAGATTTGTTTTTGAAAGCATAAGCAATGAGCTCAAAATATTGATAGAACTTAAGGAGTCACAAAAGAAAATCTTCATTTTCATTGCCAATGTAGATCCAGATTTACAAAAATTGTAAAGAAACGGACGGAATCCTTCTGACAATTGGACTTATCACGAACTTAACCCGTACAATAATTGAAACACCCGTGCATTTTGTTTTCGCGTTATTTTCATTAATTTTTTTAAATTAGTGCAAACTTTTTTTTTACATACTGGAAAGAAAGTTAAAGGATTCAAGTCATATACATTTTAAAGGTGTAGAAATTTTTCCCTTTAAGACAATGCTTTTGTCTAAGCATGCTCGCGCTGATTTTTCTTCCGTAACACTTCCGCAGGACGCAAAGCATTGTATTGGCTCGTATTCCCGCGTGCTATGGAAAAACAAGGCTCTGCTGTGCACTTTGTGCTGTATTATCTACATGAGCGTGTTTACAGGCGTGTATACCATCGCCTCTGCCTGGAATCTACCACGCGGAAGTCCGTTAGTTATTAGAGGTAAACGTTTAACCATTTGAATGAAAAAAAACACAACAACAACCAATGACCATTATCTTCCGTCTAAATTATAATATACAGCTTCCTCCACACTCATTAAATAATATTTAAAAAGTTTAAAAATTGGCTCATTATTTTTTAAACCGCAATGGTTTGCTTGTTTTTTGGCCTTGATACAATTTCAAAACTGTATCGGTATGTGTTGTAAATGAAATAACTGTAAGAATATTTTGAACAATGAAAAAATGACAGCAAAAACACGGTAATCGATTCCAAAATATTTTGGTTAAGACTTATAAAAATATGAGGTTAGATCTAAAAAAGGAAGACAACTATATCGAATGTCTCTAATGTGGCAGTTTGAATATTGTGTAAAAAATTAGCCGTACGATTTGTTAGTTGTTGAAAAGATAACATTTTGACAATTTACAAACAACTGAAGAACATACCCCCTACACCCCCCTTTCTATAGAATTGCCAAAAAATAACACCAACATCTCTAACATACTGAGATAAAAATTATTACCTTTATTGCTATCATAGTAGCTTTAGATTCACATATTAATATGGCGAGATATTCAATTTCAGATGCTTCAGGCGGGACAATGGGCGACGGTAGATTGGAGCCAAGAATTAATTTTAAGTATGTACATTGATAAATAATTAACGTATATCCTAATGTATAACCATATTCAAAACAGTTTGTAAGAGAACGTAGTGAAACAGAACCACAATAGATCTTGAATTTATAAATGCAATTAAGTATTGAAACATGTTTTGCTGCAACTCAACACTGAATCGCTCAACCAATGGGATAGCAATTTGATTCTAATTGATGTCTTGTATGTAAATATCACAGGATTCCATGAGACAAAAATGACTAAAGTCATGTTTGTGGCTACATCTGAGATGTGCATGTCTTATTTACTTCATGTTTTTACAAGGTATCGTACATGTTGAACCGATCAATTTACCTGAGGGTTTTTACCACAAATATTAAAATATTAAGCTGTCATTGTGCACGAGTTTTTGCGCGTTAAGTTTGATTCATACACTCAGAAATTGGCATTGCACGACAGCTTACTTGTCGGAGAACCTACTCCCTCTACTCTCTAAATACGTAATGCTCTCTCCCGGGAAGAAGGTGAACCATGATGTTATCTTAATACTATTTATGTTCTAGGGATTCTTTTCTGTGCAAGGCACTGAAATATTAAGACCCAATTATGAGAAAATAAGGAAGAGAGAGGATAAATGAGCAGAGAGAAAGATAGAGAAGGGAGGGGGAGAGTGAGAGAGGGAGAGAGAGAGAAAGGGAGAATCATAAATCTTTTGTATATTTAATGTTGAAGATACACTTATGATGTGAAACCTACATCAATGGAAAATCTAAAATTCAAAACCAACTTAACAAAGTTTAAAACATCCTTTATATTGGTTAAGGAATAAAGAGTAATAGGTCTAAAATTTGAGCAATACAACTTCTCACGATCATAAACAGCTATGTTAAAATGTATACCATCGTAAGCCATTCTAGTACGAATTCATAAATAAAGTTCCAGTTAAGATAATACGGTTGAAAACTGCTCTAGAAATTCAGGGTTCAGTCCGTTTGTTCGAAAAATTTGTTATTCCCTCCCCTATTTCCAACCAGCACTAATTAAGTAGCGAGGTCTCGTAAGACTTAACAAAAGTAAAGACGGCGAAAGAAAACAATGACAAACTATGCCATGTGCCAAGAGTAATGACGGCCCTAGTGCTTCTTCAATGATGCAGCTGATACTAGAGACCT
>BMAT01001486.1:627499-640555 GCA_019649035.1 Elysia marginata | reverse complement strand
CACAGACGTTCCCGTCATGCTCACGCGTTGGCTGCTTAAAGGCTGTATTGAGTATAGAACGAACTCAATTTTACATTTGATTTTCAATCTTCTCTAGGTTTTCCCGCCATGAGCTCCGCCTCACATTGAAAACTTTGCCTAGTTTGGACCCGCTGAACCGCACAAGGGACATAACTGATGAATTTCCGTGTAGCCAGTCGTGGGATAAGCTGCAGACTATAAGCCAAAACGATACTGAGGACATCATGTGCATTGTAAGTTTATTCAAGAGTTTAGTCCAGATACGATCTTCAAACAAATACTTTATCTATGAAATTTGTTAGGAAATTCGAAACTGAACTCTTTAAGCTCAAATTCAAAAGACCACAAATTAAACATATCGGGTGTTTCCTGCAACCCAGAAGAGATTGACACAATTTGTTTGATGTCACTTTAAACTCGCGAGTCTCGCCATCGTCTCGTTATTGCAAACTTCAGTTCACAATGATTAATTGCAATACATAGCTAAATCCTCAGCGAATTCAACGTTTATTTTCATTTTCTGTTCATGTCTTTCTTTTTCGTTCTGCTCCCTGACAAAGGCTTTATGGATAACACAGCATAATGCCACTCTATCGATGGGCGTACTTTGTCGTAAAAAAATCTAGGGCTTTTTGAAAAAAACAAAATGGGACCAAAAAAGAAAAAAAAACAATACAAAATGTCAACATCCAGCTCAACTTCACTATAGGGCGGCTAAGTGGAAAAAAACAAAATTTCTGCACCACTGAATATCCAATCTCAAGGGGAGAACTTTGAACAAAATCATGTCGCTCAAACAAATTGGTTGATGATTATATGCAAAATATTGGAACATTTCATTGGGAAATGGAAAAGTTATTGACACCCTTCCCCCTGCCCAAACTTTGAGTTTTTTTCTATGAAGGTCCTGTACCATGACATATTTTATGAACTTGATAAAAGAAACATGGAGCAGAACAATAACATTGTTATGAGCAATTAAAAAAAAAAGACGTGCTCTTACGTTCATTTTACATATTCTGTCACCTGCTATGATATACATACTGCTGTATGTGTAAAACATTCATTTTATTACCTTAACAGGTCCAACTTTCCTTCTTGGTGCCAATGGTGGGTTATTTTAATGCTATAAGATTTTCATTCTAGCCTTCTGTACCAACGCCAACTCGCTGATAACATTAACTGTGTAAACCTAAACCCTCCCAACTTTACCACTCCTTTTCTACCGCTTGATTAGGGCTCTAAAACAAACTGATGATACTCCCGGTGGTGCGGTACTTCAAAAAAGACGAGTCGTTTAAATTGCACGACTGATCTGTGATAATCTAAACAGTGGTTTTTTTAATCACATTTTGACATGGATAGACTATTCTTGGTTTCTAATCTAATGAACATTTCATTTCAATAAGAACTAACTAATCTCTGAAATCCCACATTCATAGAAATATAATATCTCTTAACCGCATATAAACAAAACATTGTTCCTTTTCTCCAATAAAAGCCTCGACCCAAGTACATGTCCCCTCTAAAAAATCCGTGCTACATGGAGGAAACCAAGCCGGGTGCTAGGAAAAGTAACACAGTGCACTGCTTGCCGTACTTCCACATCCTCGGCAACGACAAATGCGGCACCACTGATTTCCACGCGAGACTTACCCAACACCCTCGGGTTCTGCCCAATAATGGTGGCATAGGGAAGGAAATTTACTATTGGTGTTGGCTCAGATATGGTGAGGTTAGAAACAATCATTAACATTGTGAAATTAACGCCTTGCTTTTACATGTACTTTAAGACTATCTAGGCAGGTGTACAAAAAACGTGTTAGAGAAAGAGAGAGACTGAGAGAGAGAGGACAGAGAGTGAAAGATTAAAAAAAAACAAAGAGAGAAAGAAAAAGAAAAGAAGGCAGAGAGATAGATAGATAGCTAGAGAGAGTAGAGAGGAGAGAGAGAGAGAGAGAGAGAAAGAGAGAGAGAAAAAAAAGAGAGAGAGAGTAAGTGGAATTTTTTTAGTATTCAAGTAACACACATGATATAATAACCTCTATTGTAAATGGATAAGTGAAAAATCTGAAAAAAGATACACCTGGTTAGCGGTTTTGGACTACGCCAATGTGATACAGGCTCATCAGACACAGCTACCCAGTTAACACTTATCAAAGATTTGCCACATTTCCAAACTATTGTTGGAATATCATTCTGGTGTGCAATTTTAAAAAGAGGGCACCTTCTGTTGAAATATTAGAACATCAAGGAGATTTAACTTTGGTTGGGAGTCAGGCTTTCCAGAAAAAAGGGAAAATGTAATGTTTCAAAACAACCAATAAAAAAGACAGTTTGAAGGGAAATGGGATGAACAAAAGAAAAGAACGTACTCTGTAAATATATAAGAAAAGAAATATTTTTTATGCACAGAAAATGTTAAAAAAGAATCTATCATCAAGGATACGTTTTATTACTCTTGGAAAAAAAGAACATATCAGTGTAATCTTTATGAATCCCTAATATCCTAATAATATCTCTGCCAGGTTTATGGATGAAAAGAAGAGTGCCAAAGAAAAGATTTCATATATACCACATGTTTTTTCAAGTACCGACAAATCTCATCATGAACGAATATAGGAAAAACAAAGTGCAGTATATCACAGGTGAGTTCTGTACCTAAAAAGCTTTTATTCCGTACATTTATCTAGCGTTTTGATTTCACTTTTTATGGAGGAAAAATATTTAAAGCAAATTTTCGATTTGCGAGATCAGAAAAATGCTTACATCTGAACAAAGAGATGGCTTTGCTATCAGCTTATAAGTACTGATTCTTATAAGGCCTTTTCAAATTTGGATTAGGCAAATAAACTGCTGAAATGTGGTCCCTAACCTTAAACAACCTTTTCAAAGACTCGCTCTCAACCCCCTCTTGGACTATTATTTACACAATGAAAAATTTAGTTCCACTTTTCATGTGAGGTCTTAACGGAAGTATAATTATTTCTCTGCAGGCGATGGGACACCAATGGATTTCTGGGATTTCCGAGGCTGGCCCGAAGACCCTCAAAACGCCGGACTGTCCGAGCCTCGGTTTCTGACCCCTCACGCCATGCGGCACGTTTACCATGACCCCAGATTCATCGTGATGGTGCGAAACCCAATTGACCGGTAGGGTCGCTCGCGGGCGTTTCTAATTTTCTTGTTAAAAAGAACTTTGAGTGACTGTGAGCAGTTTCATTATAAGTAAGGGTTTTGTACAAATGAAGAAGAAGAAAAATCACGATCTGTTCATTGCTTGTATGTCTAGATTGCTGAGAAGAGTTCCGGAATTTTATCTGTGTAAGTGAAACTTTAGTGAGTTATTGCCGAAACTGCAAGTGTCAATGTTGATTTGAAATAAATAATATAGATGAACTTTCGGAGGCGGTAAAGTTATTGTTTACGATCATTTTTAAAGTTATCACGGAGTCATAGTGATCAGTACCTCATATTTTATTTTGTATTCAATACATTTCTTTGTGTCTACTTCAATTTAAGGACTGACTGACCTTTCCATTGCCACGATGAAGATAGTTTGATAGAATGGATGAAATCTTTGAAGCCGTCGAGCACAATGAAGTATTAAACAGACCACAGGCGTCAGCGTTAGATTACAAAATGTCAGCCCTCAGTAATAGAAGTAGCAATAACAGATCTAATTATTTTCTTCTAGATTGTACTCAGACTACATATTCCTTGGCTATGGTTTCACTGCAAAGAAGTTTGCGCAGGATGTTCCCATTGCCATCTCCATGATCCGGGAATGCCTCCGCGTCAACACTACGCGCCAGTGTTTCTTTAGCGACTTCATGTATCACCAACTGCCTGTAAGTAATTTTTCCAGTCATCCTAATTAAATTTACCTCATTTCAAGCATTCTTTAGTCTGTTTAACGTCCTCTAACCTTCCCGAGGATGGTTATTTAGGGAATACCTCAGTTCACAGATGTTAAGATTATAAAGTATTATTATTTCTGCAGGAAACAAATCACGCAAAATAAAAAGTAGTGTCACATAGTTTACTTAAAAAAAATTACGGCAGAAAGGATATCGGTACCAGCAATTTATTTTTGAAAATTGTACCCAGCTCTCTCAAGTAATGGAGGATGAAGTGTGATTGAGATGTTCATAACCAAATAGAAGTGTTGTGTATATATATTTTTCATCTTTGTAAAACATAAATCATTCTTCAGTTCTTGTAAAGAAGTTCAGATAGAGTTTTTGTTTCCTTTTGGAATTCATAGAATATCATTTTTCTGGCTTATTACTTTATGAACGCATGCCTAATGAAATCAAACGAAAAAAATGCAAGAAAAGGAACAGATCCAAAATACAAAAATCTTACCATAAAGGGTGAAGTTAAACTGTTTCATTTATTTATAAACTTGTATGTAATGACTTCATTCAAATGTCACAAAATCTTTTGAATAAATAAAATGGTGTATATTTGCCTGCGTCTTTGTTTAAATAATAAAAATAGTAAACGAGTTTTATCGTGTTGAAAGTAAGGTCCCCTCTCTTGACAGATGCGTATCCATATCAGCTGCTACTCCGTCTACCTGCGAGAATGGCTATCCGTGTTCCACAAAAATCACTTCCTCGTACTTCGCACAGAGGACTATCACGCTGATATGAAAGGCACTTTACAGAGAGCATACACATTCCTCGGAGTCAGTGAGTATCATTTCAGATTTTTAAAATTTGCATGTGTGAACTACATAAGCCTTATTATAAAAAACAATTCCTAGAAGGTGGTTGTCTCTCTCTTTGTACTGCCGTGGGCTTAATAATCAAACAGTACTGTCTGAAATGGCTAGGTCGAACTGTTTATCTGAAGAAGATAGTTTGCATGGTTTTGTAGGTTGTTTAGCTCAACTGGTGCTTAACATCAATTACTTTTCGATTTTCAACCTTACACAGGCATTTTTCCACCAAACTGAAGTAAAGATCCAGCGCTCGGTTGTGATTTTTACGTTATGAAATCTAATTTGGAAGAACTTGCATGTTCTGACTGTGAAATAACGCTTAGAGTTAGAATACTTAGCCAGTTATCATTTAAGAAAGTGGTATAACTTGAAGACTTTTTTATCTTCTAAACTTATAACACAATGCCCCCCCCCCCCCCAAATCTGGGCCTATGGAAAAGTATGATTACCTGGAACATTTTCTTTTGCCAATTTCAACAGGAAATTTGACAGAGGAGGAAGAAGTAAAAATCGAGAGTCAGATGAAGAAACACGAAACCGTCTTGAAGAAAAAGGCCGGGCCCATGTTTCCGGAGACCAGGGCTCTTCTTAAGGAGTTTTTCTCTGCCTTTAACGAGGACTTGGCATCATTGCTGGGTGATACCAGATTTTTGTGGAATGACAGATAACCAATGGCGAATTTATAAACATCTTTCTAAAATATGTGGATTATTCATATCGAGCGCGTTTGGTTGCAACTTACACCTGCGCCTCACTCTCTAAACCGACACATGGACAAGGAAGAGATGAATAGCGCATCAATTTTCTCAGGAATACACAAATTCTACCATTAAAGTATTATCAGTGCCTCAAAGAAAGCAAAGAGGTAAAATTATTCAGAACAGACTGCAAATGAATGAAAATCTAAAAAACGAAAAGCATAAAAAGTATGAGAAAGATAGAGAGACTTTTGGGAACGGGAATGAGGACATGTGCTATGGAGGGGTAGAATGATACACAATGGACGGAAGGCGTATCGAGCGACTAACCATTTTGAGGATTGCTGCTTAGCCATTTTCTGAAGATGTCTGAGAGGATGAATTATAGAGACCAGTCATTGTTCTTGCAAGTCATAAACCAAACTTCGTTTGCAAGGCGAAAACCAAAGATAGTAGTTTTGAGCCTCAGAGATTAAAAAAAAAAATCAAAATTAAGACAAAAAAATGTCATCGTATGTCTTATGTATCTACATACATGAAATTTGTTCCTTAAGAAGTTTTCAAATGTATTGAAACTCGATTATAAATTCTGGCATCTCTGATTTTCTCCATCCCTTGTTCCTGTTTAGATGCTAAACAATTTGGAGATATTTCAGAGCTAACGCCTGTTTTGCCAAACCTGAATGAGCGAGGAGTCTTTTCAATATTGATAGTTAGATCTGCTCGAGATATTGTAAAGCTGTGTGACAAAGTTAGCACGCATGCAGACTGAAACAAAGCGATAAGCGATAATAAAACACTATAAACCATGATAAAGTCAGACTCGGCTTAGCTTATGATGATGAAAAATTTAATCGACTTCAAAATTGTATGCAATGTTTGTGAATGTTAAGTTTATTTCCTCATATTTCATCGCATTTCCTCTTAAGTGCAATATTTTCTATTTGAAAGGTGCAACACTTAAAAAGAAATAATTACATTTTAGTTGGAACTCCATCGAGAGTTTAAATATAATATTGTACTTAAATAATAACCTATTTTACTTACCCGCTGCTCAGCCTGCACCTATGAAAGCTGGAGAAATGCTGCTCTTTTCTTTTTGAAACATTGCATGATAAGTAGAATCAGTTTACATACATTTGATGTTTTTGTTGTTGATAAAAGAAATTCCTACTAAAGAAATTGATGCTAATGTCTATATTTCTGTTGGTAAAGTTAACATGTTTTGCGAAGAAAGCATAAGCCCAGAATGGTTGGACATATTATTTTAGCTTACATGTACAGATTTGTGTGAATTCTAATGCGATTTAAGTGTATAAAGTATTTAAGTATAACTTTTTGTGCAGATAAACCCCGATTTATCTATGCAAGCTCGCCTTGTAAAATGTTTGAAAATAGCATTGTAAGCTTAATTGTTTCTAAATGTAGATTTTCTTATGCATTTTATTTTTTTAATGATTATTGTTACTTTGTGATGTCAAAATTTTATACATTTCATCTAAGCCTTAATTTTAAGTCTAGAACGATGTTGATTTTTACATCTATTGATTTGGCTTATAAATTTACTTTGATGTTCAGCTATACAGTCAAGTTGAAACAAAGTGCAGCACTGCATACATCTCCATCTGTCCTCTTCTACAGTTTGTTTCAATAAGTCAGTATACATAATATTTAAAGACATTCCTAAAGCATCAGATAATTATAAAAATGTTAAAGAATAAAAAGCTGTATGAATAAGCCAGATGATTTGTGTCTGAATTTCTACAGTAGATGTTTTCACTGTTCGGTTTAGTTTATTGTTTATCATTGCACACCTTCCAAAACTTGCGGACGACCTCCTTGTAATAATATTTCCATACGGTGCTTATGCCATACTGAGGCCGAGAATAGTGACGGACCGATTCAGGCCAGTACCGCATTAAGACAGAACAGACAGACCTGCCCCGCGACAAACTTTTCCTGTCTAGAATGGGTACCGCTGCTACTACCGCACTGCGACAGGCCTGCCCCGGGACGCGTTCCATGCACTTATGTAATTAGGTGTACGCGATTGCACGACATTGCATTTGCAAAACAGGATGTAGTAGAAAAAGCATATGTTTGCGCTGTGTTGTTTCGTGCAAGGGAAAAAACCGCCTTGCGTTTAATGTCGCTGTTGCAATATCCCTCTCTGATTTATTATACAGACAAGGTTCCATTTCAATGGTACAAATTAAGCCTTCAACCCAATTTGGATCAGCATCCATAGTGATGCAGAATAGGAAGGTCTAGGAAATAACAAAGAAATAAGTTGGGAAAGAACGCTAACCTCTGAATGACTGAAATGCAATGACTGAAGGAACAAAACAAAAAAAAAGAACATTTTGCACAACTCGCCGTCTGGAATTTCAGCGGTGTAGACAGAGGTGCTATCAAGTTTGGGGCTTTTTTTTGTCCCAGTGCAGTAGACTGTTATATGTCTCAACTATCACAAACAAAAACCATGCGGGATCGAGACAGTCGTGCCCCACCGATTTTGTAGCAAATGACATTATACTTGGAACACGATGCGGCTAGACGGTCCTGTCCCGCATAGTGCAGTAGATTTCTATATAATGCACTTGCCTACAGACCTCAACCTATAAATAGCTATTTATAGGTTGAGGTCCGTGCTCTTGCCTCAAACGTAAGACGGGACTGTCCCGGGACAGTCTCGTCGTAGTGCGGTGTGGACCTAAACGGCTGAGATGCATTGTTGCTTTCACAATGACGACATTTCCATCTGAAAGGGTAACGTGATATAACATAGGGACCCAATTTTTTTCCGAGTCCCCAGTCCAGAAATTTCAGGCCTACTTGACTTTGTAGCATAGCACTCAGCGCCATGTAAAACGATCAAAAGATGTAGGCCTATAGATAGGGGCGAGGGTTGCAAAACCAATTAGCATTGCAAAACTTGAGATAATCTTGTGAATGTTTAGAGTTAGAATACAAATCAGAATCTCAGTAAAATAAAGTTGATACTCAGAATCTCATTTAGCCTTTCGAGTTACACATTTTATACACGAGTTTATTTATAAACAAGGATGAGGGACCAAAAGGGTTTGAAGTAAAGACGCTTTACTTAAAATGAGGTCTGGATAGGGAGAAACAAAGTGTCACTTCCCGCTGATTTTAATGAGATCAAGCATAAATAAAGATTTGGCATTTCGTTTTGGGAAAGATTTTGTAGAACTAAGAAAGTTGATTTTCAGCAGTTGCTTGTACAAAGTCACGTTGAAAATTCAAAGCAATTTCATGAATGATTATCTTAGAAGAAAAAAAGAGACTTGAAAATTATTAAATATAAATTACTGTTTTATTGTGCCGGTCATAGTCTTCATTCCATGAAGTTTGACGCTATCAGTAGACGAGGTTTCTCTTCGGGTCTTCTTTGCAAAGGTAACTCACTTCCAGCTCGAAGATGACTGAGATATAAAATACTTCTGTCGATTCTCTAACTAAATGAATTGTTTATTTCTTTGGTTATTTTTTCAAGTTTATGTATTGGAAAAAAACCAATTTACTTATTTCAAGGAATGATTTCACTCGAATCTTGAAGTTCTCACATTAAAATATGAAACATTTAAAGCAGTTTCGCAAGCCTTAAACAGTAAGCTGACACCTATCGGATTAGGCAGGGAATAAATGTTTAAAGATAAAAACAACGGTTTCACTGAACACCTCTATGAGGTCAAAACAACACATCAAAGATTTGGAGCTTGTTTCAAGACCTTTGTCTTCATATAACATCGGGATGTGTTTCTTCCAGCTGGTCAGTTTCGGTGCTGTTCTGGCGAGATCTTTGCAGTCTTCCTAGGTCTCGTGCCACTTTTATTTTCCTTTAACCGTGAAAATAATGTTGTTAAGATGTGCTCTGGCTCCATATCCTTGATACTTTGTTTGTATCTCATTGAGGTGTTCAGCTAAACTGTTATTTTTATCCTTAAACTTTTAAAACTGACAGACTCTAATCTTCGTGTGAACACAAAATAATTGCCTAGAACTTGTAGAGGTGCTGTACCGGAACGGAGAAACAACTTTTATGCATGACCATCTTGCTTCAGCGTAGGTCTTTATAATTATTTTAAGTCTTAGAAAATTTGCGCACCAAAGTTTAGCAAAACAAGAAAAGATTAAAACTCAGTTTCCATCTTTACGTTTTTGCTTTTGACCGAAAATAAACCGAACATATTAACCAGTTATTCTTAAAAAATTTAGGGTTTGAAATTTCTTCAAACATAACCAGTCTGGAGCATATCGCAAACAAAATCGATCATGATTTTTCAGAGAAGGAAAAAACCATTCACAATGGCTAGGAGAAGATTAAAAATGATAGGTCTAGATTTAAACCGCTTACATCTTGATTCACTATTAGCCCCACTATCTGCTTTTGTAGTGTTCTTATTTTTGCGAACGTACTTGGAATCATTGTTGCAGAGTAAGTTCGAATGGCAGCTAGATAATAATTGGTTTATAGCATGAACAGTCATCGAGATCAAATGCATAAAATTATATCGACTTAACTTTTTCATATTTCAAATTGAAATTTTGAAAATGTATGGCTGAAAGAACCACAACTGATGAAGCTGAGCTCATATTTCTATCAATAGGGAGGCATAAATAAGGTTAACATCAGCAAGGATGATTGTCATGGAAATAATAATACACATTAAAGCGAAACATCAACGTAGTTCAACGTAAATCTTACTGTATTTTTGAATTGAGACAGGAAAATAACAGAACACAAGACCTTCCTTTCCAAACCTGTCAACAGAAATCATAACGAAAAGTAGGTCCCAACTACTTTCATTGTGATGTGAGAAAAGCGCACAGAGAAATTTAGGTACAGTTTTTTTTTATATTCACGAAGATTTCGGAAATATCTAATGTAAGACTACATATTGACTTGAACTTATGCAACTAAAACCCGCAACCTAAACAAATATGGTTTCGATAGGCTGAAGTAATATTTCCGTTCTAAAAGAAGTTTAAACAAGGGTGGTAAAAGCCATTTACCGAACCCATACACTCAAAGAAAATTAACTACAATAGCAATTATTCTATGGGTAATTCCTGCCTATAAGCTTATATAAAGCCGTATCTGTTTTTTAAGAGGTTATTATTATTACAGTTTTCTATAAATTCACTTATTCAGCTCCTCGGGCGTCTCTTCGAGAGGCGGTTCTACTAAAGAAGCAACAAAAAGATGTTCACCAGGAAGAGCCAAGCCTGCTGGAAAGACAAACCTACACCCAGCATGGACTTTACATAACGGACACCGACACTGGTGCGTTTCTTGTGAATTTCTGTCTGATTGTTTTCAAGATGCGAAGAGACACTGTAGCTAAAGCATACAACTCATGATCCGGCGGCTGGGGTTGCATCTTTTTTGTGTCCTCGTGGAAGCCGGTGTGCACGAGGCTGCTGTGCCGAAGCCAGATTTCGGCTGTTGATGGGTTCAATCTCTGGTAATAGCTAGAACGTGCTCTGAATCTTCTATGCCCGGGCAGTTTGGCCATGTCCCAAATTTTCAGTTTTGTGAACATAAGGTTTAGATCACTGGGGTATGGGAAACTTTTCATAGCTGAAAGCAGAAAACCAAGAAGCTGGCCATCTTTCCCAAATATATTTATACTAATCGCCCTCTTTTAACCTAGAAGGCATGTTTTAAAAATCTACCAAGGAAGAGAATTCAGCAAGGATTATGGTACTGAAGAATAATTATGGTGTGTTATCTACCTTTCCAGCATTCCTAACCAAGGTGGTTGGATGCGAGGGCTCCTCACACGTTGTTGAACAAAAGGCACACCACGGGAGAAGGACGCTCTTTGATGCGGTGTTCCTCATCTGTTCGGCTGCTCACAATTTGAAACGACGACAAACAGCTAGACACATCTACGGCAATTTCCAGAACACCCAACCATATAGGATAAAGGTTGGATTTTTAAACATATCCACAATTCGTAAATTAACTGCAATGCTAATGATGCTAACCTGGCTCTGTCAAACCATGGCATAACCCCTAAAGCCTCGAAGATTTTAGCTTTATTTTTATACAGCCCTTCCTTTCTCTCCCCAGATAGTATTCCTGGTAGGAATAGCTAAAGGCAGAGAAACAGAAGACCAATTATCACACGAAAGTCTAAAGTATGGAGACATTCTGCAAGTAAGGCCCCCCCCCCCCCCTGTAACAAACTTAAAACAATATTGGCAATTTATTAGTTTTGTTCACATACAAAAGATGAGCTATTACTGCAGTTAAAAATGAAAAAGTCAAACCGTAATAGTAATATACCTAATTTGCAGTGACAGTCGTTCATTCACTGTAAATTTAATTAGGATATAGTCACATGAAACAATGTTATTTAAAAACATAAAACGGGTTTTTGAATTAAAGTAATTTTACGAAAAGCAATAATTCGATATAAAGACAAGTTTAGATTTATTGATACTTATCCTAACCACAACCAAATGCGCCAATAAAATATAAGGATACTTAAATACTTAATACTTAGTACCTTCCTAGATTTTAAGCAGTTTCTCTTGTTTCGTGAATTTCATTAAAATACCCCTGTTATTTCAAGCGAATCTCTCTAAGTGCTTTATGCCTAGAATCCCACCACGATAAAAGATTTACTGAGGAGTCTATAATTGGTAAATATAGGTAAATTTATTAATTGCTATGCGCGCTAAGAAATCAAGCAAGCCAAGCAACTAAAACACTAATGAGATCTTAGTTGCTCTATTCGGCACCAGGTCATTTTTTTCTCTTAGGTTTCTCACAATCACATAAAATCACAAATAGAATAAATCAAGTATACTTAGAAGGAAATGCATTGCTTAGGCTTTTCAGTTCATTGTGGAAGTGGCAACTCCATTAAATACCGTAATGTCGACATTTCGCAATTGTGCTACAATTAGATGAGGCATTTATTGCTGGTTATGTGCGTGTCATAAAAAGCTGCACAAAAGTAGCGGCTCAAGTGACAGGTCTAAGCGTGACGTTAGCCTCGTATCATGGAGTTTTGCTGAAAACTGGGCTTCGAGAAACGACGAATCCGCGTGAGTTAAAATATCAGGAGAGAAATGATTTATACCGGTCACATAGGACGTTCTCCAGTGTCGAGAAACATCGTGCGCGTGTCAAAGCGTATGGCAAACGAATGAACAAGTTCCCTCTTTGTGTGGCGTGTTCTGAAAAACCACAGACATATACTTTCAACAAACTCTAATTCTGATTACTTATTAAGCCTTTATCAAAAAGCAATGCAGAACGATACTTTACAACTATTTTTGAAAGGAGACGACTTTCAAATGTTTACAGTAGATATAACGTTACGAAAATACCTGCCACGCGTGCGGTTTCCAAAGCTCACTCACATGTCCTGCTCAAGTTTGTGCCTTTCTCTGCACGGGGATTTCACACGGTCTGTATGACTTCAGACCTTCCCCGCTAGCAGACCTCCAGATTAAATTAGGTTACTAGTGCAAGCTGTCCCAGATATAAAGGAAACGAAGCCATAACTCATAACTTTTTTTATCGAAAGCAATGAAACTCCCACATCACATCTTTGTATCTTGTCAACT
>BMAT01001486.1:616809-627460 GCA_019649035.1 Elysia marginata | reverse complement strand
AAAAAAAAAAAAAAAAGAAACGGATACATGAAAACAACTGACGTCATGACTTTTCCGCTATGCTGATGCGGCTGAGATCAGCTTTTCATCGGAATCAAACTTTTCAATTTTCAATTACCGCCTTGGGCGCCCAAACAGATGTAACTTTGATAACGGCCATGAGGTGAATGCTGTAAAACATCCAGTTTATACGCTTTAAACCAATCGTTTGAGATTTTTGAAGTATTCTTACCACCTGGGTCTCTTTCGCCGTTGTGCCTCCATCAGCTTGGTCATTGTCTCACAATACAGTTATGACATCTTTGATTGTCTACCCAGATCGCAAATAAAGTTAACCAACAGATTACGGTGGCTATCGTTTTTCTTTGCTGCGCTTTCAATTTTTCACTGGAGGCGAAGACGAATGTTTCCAAATGATTGACCTTTTAAATAAATTCTATTGTGCTGTTCAGTGAATCTTATCACAAGTATTCATGTGATAAAAAACATTCACAGTGGTCCCCACAGCCATCTCTCCCTCTAGACCTCACCTGCGTTCCATTTTCATTACCGGGGGTACTAAAACGTTGAAAGAAGTAATACGAAATTTGCTCAGCTGGCATCTTTGGCTCTTTAGTCCTTAATTGCTTTGAACCCCATTGTGCTGAAACTTTTCTAAAATATTGCATATCAACAATTCTGTGAATAAACGATTTAAAAGTTCACTATATGTCTTCACGGATGGTGTCTCAACACGCGCAACATTTTCTTGTGAATGTGAAGACGGCGACCGCTTAACTCGATCTTTATCCTGCTTGATCTCCCTTGTTAAAATAAAAAAAGGAAAACTCTCTGAAGCTCGTAACACCTATTCCATACAAGATGAACATTTCTGAATATATTTTAGCATGGAAGTTGTCCTCTTACATTTGAAATCGTAATTCAGCACGAATATGTATTTGTGCCTCGTTGAAAAACGGGGATGCGCATCTTTGGTGCCATGCATGATAATAGTGCGTTCGATAATAGTACTGGAGCCTAATCAATATATCTTTTATGTATTGTTTACAAATACAAAAAAATACGCAAACCTGGTACAAAAGTTATGGCTGTAATTACCTTTTATCTAAGACACCCTCGTACTTTTCACTTTGGGTTCACAAAAAATGCATTTCCAGTTTATCGTGAAAAACAAATAAATAAAAATAGCTATGAGTGAAAGTCATGCAGTGCGATATTGGTAGAACTAGTGAAGCTACTTAGTCAAGCTCTTTGCACGTAATAGAAGTTCTTGATTAAGTGATCATAGATTTATAAGAATATTTTCAGATACTTATTTGTTTCCTACGTGATTTTAAACGACAAGTATGTACCAAGTCCTGTTTTCACCGGGCACTCATCAAATGGCTGTCTTGAGGCTTTGTGTCGTCATGCCAGTACAGCACTTGTCAATCTTTTGTCTATAAGAAGTTGACGAGCCGCAGAATAACCTTGCTAGAGAAAAGGCTCCTCTTGTACAAAGGCTAGACAAAAATATACTGACATGATTGAAGTACTGAAAAAGCCCTGTGTATCTGAACGTATTTGGCACTGAGAAACAATTTTGCAATTTTGAAAACGTCATGACTGCAACATACAATCAAGGAATAGTCATCATATATGATATGGAAGAATCTGAAACCAGAGTTGATCGAAATGACGTTGGCTATACGACAATACCACTAAAGTAAAAAGAAACTTGAAGCTTTTTGCATTTAAACAGTAACTGCCCACCTTGTTGGATCCGAGATTGTGAAGTGAATGCCCAATGATGGAGACCTTATTGTGAAATCACAAGATAAATCGATTAATATTTACTATAGTGTATATAATGCCTTGCTCACAGAAGAAACACTTTTGAAGTGTGAAAAAGTTACATCTGCCATCTTGTACTAATGTTATTTATTTAAAATCAACACACTAGACCGAGACGTGTAAAACATTCTTAAAATTTATAACCAGAACAAGCTTTTCTGTTTTTTTTTACTCTGCTTGCTTACTTCTACACGTTGTTGTCCGACACTAATCTTAGATTTCCGAAACAGGTTTTGATATAACTTAAACTTAATTATGTCATTTTTAAATGTGCTAAGAATAAGAAAATACTACGGGAGTTGCGTATGCCATCCCCTTTCTTTCACTGTTTCAGGGTAATTTCGTGGAACATTATTTCAACCTCTCCTACAAAACCATCATGGGGTATCGCTGGGCACAACGACATTGTCGAGATGTCAGACTCGTTTGCAAAATCGACGATGATGTATTTGTAGACGTTTTCAAGTTTTTCGACTACTTTCTTCCGATTATTTCAATTCGCAAAAGGTACTAAACAATTGTCCTATTGGTTTTGAATGTGATAAATGATATATTCATAACATCATGTCATTACGGATGCGATCACTCGCTTAACAACCTAGATTTTTTATACTTACCCAATACCAGCACTTCAATTGTATCTTAACCGACGTATTATTAATTCAATTTCAATTTCAATAGTTTTATTAGGCCAGAGGCCAATTCATCAATATAGGACAACATTCAATCTTCAAGTTCAGTTATCAAGTACAGTTATCAAGTACAATCACCAATTAAATACACACACGCTCGCGCTACGCAGCCGGAAACTCTCATTCACGTGACATTCTTCGTATACTCTCCCAACCTTCGCGCACATAAAGCAGATAGCATTTTTAAGTTCTTGTTCATTCTTAGTCTTAAAAAAGTTGACAAATTTAAACATACTTGGTTTTCGAAGAGGGTAAAGTGAGAAAAAAAAGGAGTGCGGTGAGAAATACAGACAGATAGAGTGTGTGTGTGTGTGGTGTGTGTGGGGAGGGATGAAAGGTATCATGGAAGGTAGAAATAGAGGGGATGTTTAAAATGTTAGGTGGTATTACACTTTCTACTACTGCACCAAATCTCCGATGCGAAGCACGGGCTGCCATAACTAGTATATCTAAATATGGCTGATAAAAATGCTTTTATTAAAGAATTTTGTCTTCACAAATTTTTTCTATTTATCTAGCATAATAATTAGTTTGCCTCCTTGTTTCAGTAGGCTCATCCTGTTTCCGTCTAAAACTGTCTTTGAGTTTTCTCCCACCGCCTTCTCTTCATTTGTTCTCCTTGTTATGCCCTATGTTTTTTCCCTCATCTTTATCTTACCCTTTCAATAGGCTACCCTTTTCACGTTTATTTTCTACGGAATATCCTGTGTTTTTCTTGATTCCTCCTCCCCTCTCTTTAAAGACAGTACTATCTTCAGCTCAGTCTGCGTTTACAACAGGAATATATTCATGTTTGGTCTTGATCTTGATTGTTTTCCTATGCAGGCAAATCTTTTAAATATTGCTCTCTACTTCAACAAGTAAAAATTATTTCGGGCTAGAGCCCTGCTAACGCAGCAAATAATACGGACTTGGTCTGGCCGATAAGATTTTTGACCGACAGCTATTCTTTGTACTTTCATTTTTTGTCAATCTAGGTCTAAGTCTTTAGGAAAAATTTCATGAGATGAACGTATTAGATGTAAATAACCGAGGGTTTCTAAAAATAGCTGCACGCAGATGACAAGATAGAAAAGTTCCTTTGTGTCAAGTTTAGATGTCGTCAGAGCTCTCTCGGAGATCCGCAAAATTGTTTTGTTCTTATCACTTATCAAGAATTGTAGAACACGATTTGGATGAATAGCTTGTGCACTTTGAGAGTAAACTGATAATGTTGTATTAAATTATGTTTGTAAAAGTGTCTTCCTGAATGATGTAAATGTCTTCGACTATGTTTATAATTAAACTTATAGATAACTTAGAAATCTGCATTCTAAGCTTAGATTCAGCACCTGAGTTTTTCTGCTGAACTCACCACTCCGCAAAAGAGCTAGTTGAAAGGTGTGACTTTTAAAAATTTTTGCACCCGAGAGACTGAGGTTCGCGCGAAAAACAGCTCCATAAACACAGTGAATGGCAAGTTGACATAACAAGCTGGGGCTATCTTAACTTTCTGATGCCGTTGAACTCATCTTTTGAATGACTGCCATAACTTTTCCTTATATCTCTTCTCCGTAGCCTTTTCCTTTTTGGAATATTTATCGTACCTGTCTGAACTTCTCCCAAATTAATTCGTAGTCCCTGTGATATTAAGGGAATGGTGGCGCTTCCCAGAACACTCATAATCTTCGAATTGCAGATAGTAGATTCGAAAATAGCATACCCTTTCCATAATCTCCACAGGATGACTTCATCAAATTCATTAATTGTATGTGGTGTAATAAAATCAAAGGGCTTTGCCCTTTTTAGAAATGGAAACTATCTAAGGTATTCTTTTATCGAGTAGTTTGTGTTAAAACAAACTGTTCCCTTCTTTTTTTATTAAAATAAAAAAAAAGTTTTACCCTTCTCAATCTTGAAGTTTTGTCACTGCAATATTATTCTGACTCTGTTGTTTAAAAGAAAAGACTCGATAAAGAAAGCATTCAAAGAAATCATATTTCAGAAAAAAAATAATTTCAGGACACAATTTGAACACAAACGACGTAATGCAGCAACTACAATCCATGTTCTGAAAAGTGTTTGGTTCTTATCTACCTTTAATAACTTTCCTAACACAAGATATATATAAATTAATAGTTTTGACTATTTATGTTCTCTTGAACTAGGATCAATTATATCTCCATCAATTAAGACTGTTAAGATAACATCTGTAAAATTTCAAAATGTTTGCAAGTTTATTTTTCTTTCCGCTTTAAAATTGGAACAGCAAACAAAGTTAGGCTGTTGACGACAGATGAGAAATATAAAATGATAATCTGTTACACACGAAAACTGATTGATGAAAATATTTACACGCCAAAGATATCATGTGTTACTCGTAAGATACCTGTGCCCTTAACTTTCTGAATCATTAATTTGATACACAAAGATATCAATAATGTATTTGGAATGTGAAAGGTTGATGTTTCCGTTAAAAAAACAGCATCTGATGTTTGCACCTAAAAGCTTTTGTGATTACGTTAGTTTATCTGTAAATTCGGAAGGAAATAATAATATAATGGAAATCTCCGCAAAGAGCTCCAACCACCCCCCTCCCAATCGCTGTATTTATTTCAGTAGAAACAAGCGTAGAAATCAATGACTTTTGTGAGCTACTGTGACCATGACAACCTTTACCATGGACATTTAATGCTATGTTAATGTTATTAGAAACAAGATCACTTATATGTGAAATGAAGCCAAACCAATGTGTATTTAACAGGACAAACTTATATTAAATAGTCTTATAACATCACATGTCTTGTTAATTATCAGTTGAAGCTACTATATTCATTTATCATATAGTTTAAAACTTTATTTCAAATATGGCCTGTTTCATTAAAAATGTTTGGAAAATACCAAGTAGAAATTTACCGGGTTGAAAAAACCCTAAAGTTTTCAACCAGTAAATTGTTATGAGACACCCCCCCTCCCCAATCTCTCTTTCGGGTAACACAGTTCAACTATATTATAACTGGCAATACTATCACAATGTTTTCGCAGTAAATTGTTATGAGACATCCCCACCCCCCAAATCTCTCTTTCAGGTAACACAATAACTGGCAATACTATCAAATAGTTTTCGGTGTAATTAGATATCTTCCACTACGTGTAGAATGATTGTCATCTATTATGAATTAAAACTATTAAAATGTTCTTTGGGTTGTCTAATACTCGTAGTCTCCTAAACATCTTTTATCTTTTCCCGTTCTCTGTCATGAAAATTACTCATCGTTCTTCAATAACATTTAAGTTATTTGTGTGTCTTGTTTCACCTTGTAGGGTTATCTACGGCTATCTGAACAGCAAGCCGCGGGTTCACCGCCGGGGCAAGTATTGGGTTGGTGAGGATGAATTCTCTGGCAAGCAATACCCTCAGTTCTGTAACGGTTTCTTCGTTGTTGCAACCCAAGACGTCATCGCTGACCTTTACCAGGTCTCAAAAACAGTCAGGTATGCTTTTATGAAACATGACTTTTTCAAATTAAAAATAAGAAATAACACTAGACTTTCCCTCGTCAGCTCTTCAACGTCTCAAACTGGAAGTATTTTCCGCATTCTCCGCAAACGTTGAGGCACAGCAATGTCTCAAAAACTGATTTGGTTGTAACACAAGCAAAATAAATTTACCAGTCGGCTAAATTTTCCTTCCGTTCAACTCTTTATTGTGTAAAATTATACTCAAACTAAATGTTAAAATCACTCCAAGTTTGCAACTTGAATCACTCATACTATATTTTGTTTTACACAGGAATTTCCAACTGGTCAAAATCAATTTTTTTTCTTACTGATTACAGCACAAACAGTTTCAGTTCAAGAGCTTATTGATTTATTGATCGCAATTAAAGCGTAAAACTTGCCATAAAAAATACTGGTTAAAATATCTTATATTGCAGTTTAACAGAACAAGGCATTAAAGTGATTAAATATCCTACGCTGTTTACGGCTGCTTAAGTCATTACTTTCAAAATGCATAAAATAATTTCAAAGCTACACTGGTTTCTATAACTTATTATTTTTTATTCCAAAAAGGATGCGTACAATACAATCGAAAATCATCACATGTATGGCGCGTTGCAACAATTAGCGAACATAAATATGAACAGATTTTAGTAATTTCCCTCAGCGTGACAATTGGAGCAATCCATTAGCATACGATTCAGTGAAAAAAAAACTGTAGACAAGTTTTGGAGGAAAAGCCGAAATGGCATGATATTGGTTTCAAGTAATTTTAGAAAATGGAACTAACGATAGGGCTAGAGCAGCGACCAAGGCAATGCCCAAAAATATTCTGATATATTTTATCTGAGAAGGAAGAGTATCATTTTTATTTTTCTTTTGTTATGTTCTATGAAGAAATGCACATCTCTGCCGGAAACATCGACCATTATATTCTATCTTTAAATCTACACTGGTCCAACAAAAATCTTAGTTCGACTGACGTCACTCAACTACTAAGATCTCTACTTTGGCTGCCGGTAAAGCAGAGAATTGACTACAAAATTGCAGTCATGTGTTTCAAATGTATTCACAAGCAAGCCCCATCATACCTGGGGGAGATCCACCAACCACGAAATAGTCTTAGATCCTCAAAGACACCAACATGCTTAAAGTTCCCAGAGTAAACCTTAAAAGATACGGCGAACGGTCATTTTCTTACATTGGCCCCATTACTTTGAACAAAATTATCATGTCAGTGAGGCAGTCACCAACACTGGAGATCTTAAAAAAGAGACTGAAAACTTTCCTGTTTCAGAACGTTTAAATCTGTGTCGATTAAGTACCCCTGCTGATTGACTGTTCTTTTTTTCACTATTGACATCATATTCAGGGGTGCGCGCGTGAGATTGTGTGTGTACGTGTGTGTGCCCTGTGTGTAATTTACGCGTGCAAGCATGTGAATGTGAACATTAATTTTCCTTCTACGATACTTTTTATATCATCTCTAAAGATGGTATGCGCATAGAGCATTCTTTTTGAATGGGTTCAGCTACAGACTTGTATGCTAGAACGCAATGAGCACTATACATTCTATTTATTATTATTATTATTATTATTATTATTATTATTATTATTATTATTATTATTATTATTATTATTATTATTATCATTATCATTATTATTTGTAACATAAAGGGTAACTTTTCCACAATCTTATTATTATAGTCTAGTCTATAAAGTGTTTTTAAAACGGACGTCAGCACACACCTATCATTAATGATAATAATTATTATGAAATTTTATGGCAATAAAGTATCGCCGCTTTTGTGGCAAATCTGTCCCTGTACGGGCACAAAACCATAGTAGACAATCAAGGGGCAGCGTGGCAGAGTGGTTAGCGCGTCGGACTTGAGATCTGGAGGTCACGGATTCGATTCCCGACAATGTCATGTTGCAATTGCCTTGGGAAAGCAATTTACCGTAACTTTCCCCAGTCCACCCACCTTTAAAATGGGAACCTCGCTAAAGGCAGTGCTTGAAATTCGTGGAATGTTAGTATTTGAGCGCCTAGCAGACTGCCGTACTGTAATGCTCTGGAATATGAGTTGAATTTGCTCTGGTGTGTATAGGCCTGCTAGGGTAAATATGTAAAGTCATGAGACTACCTTCGGCGGTTGAGGACTCTAAACATATTTATTTATTTATTGTTTATAAAGTCCTATCCCTTTTTCTAAGGTACTCTCCAGCAGAAAAAAATATCCCATCTGTTTCAGTTTTCAGGTAAAGTGCAGGTTAATGGACAGTGAAAATGCTACAGCTTCATGGAAATAAAAATTTTTGATATAGAAAATAGTCATTTTCATTTATAGATCATTACGTTATTTACATCCTATTTGATGTGATAGCTTGAAGTTGGCATTTTCTCTGCCAGACACTGCACCTATAAAGTTTAAAATGAGTGCTGAACTGTAGCAGAGAGGTGTGAATATATTAAAAATATTTAAAAATATTTAAAAATAGGTGAATATAAATAAAATGACAAGTATATAGCAATCTAAGAAGGTGCAGAATCAACTTATATAATTTTCATTTAAATAGTTTTGCACTTGCGTACAATATTTTATTGTGATCTAGGCACTTTTAGAACTCCTTTCTATTTCTCTCTGTCTCTGTCTTTCTGTCTAAGCCTTTGACTCTATTTATCCGGCTACAGATTTTTTCGACTGGAGGATGTATTTACCTACGGAATGGTGAGAGAGACCATGTTGGACGTACAACTTGTTCACGTCGACGCTATTACCCACTACTTTAACAAATATCAGGATTGTGTAAACGATCATAAGTAAGGACTCGGTTGTTGTAATTTGTTAACATTAAGGCATTCTCTTTTACTCTTCATCTTTTATCGCACAGTTATCCTTTCTCTATAACGCAAACAGTTCCTCGCATTTTGAGTCTCAAAGAAATTTGCACTGAAGGAAATAGGTAGTTGCAACACAGATACCAAGGTGGATGAAAAAAAATATTGCAAACATGAAATAAAAAAAGTAGATGTTTAAAAAAAGGTAGGAGACAGGGAGAGTTCCAGGAGGGTTACGAAAATGTTCAGGCTTTTTGCACGTTTATATTAATTTCTTTTCTTTAAACAACTCGATTAGATGTGCTTTCAAAACTCTAATTTCTTGGAATTTCGACTTTTTTAACGCCTTTATAATTGTGGTGTTAAGTTAAAGATTGCCAAATACATCTATTCGCCTCTAGAGTCTTCTTTACCTATTTAACAAATTTGAAAAGAGTTGCTCGGGTTATTTTCACACTCTTATAGAGTTGAATTTTGTTATGAAATGAAAAATTACAGCAAAATACATCAAACAAAGAAAGAATTTAATTGTAACCATTTTCCGAACAGTCTTTTCGAGACAAGGCATGAGAAATTTTTGGGCAATTATTTGCCTTTTTGTTTGGTCAACTTTATATAGACAGTTGAAGAGAAAGTTCGATATACACATGGTTTCAATTTTCCACGTTTCAAAATACAAAAAGAAATAAACTCAGAGTGACGTATTTGGTATTATTCTTGACCCTTTCTGTATCAGACGTACCTTCAATTCACTTTTTTCGATATGAAAGCTTTCAATCAACATATCGGAAACAGTTCAAGACTTTCAGAGATTATATTATTGAAATGCAGATTTTGTTAAACTGCAAATAGGATGCTATGAATAATCGCGACCTTTCGCTTCATAATGTATTAAAATTGAAGTACAAAACAATTACGAGCGATTAATAATGCAGTTAATCACTGGCGGGTTTACGGCAAGTTCTATGCCGTCACAGAACAGATCTACCTGCTAAAGATTTCCAGCTTGGTGCACATACACCGGTTTAGCGCTCACACTTTGTACAAAACAGTAAGCGAAATTAGTTTTTCAAACTCTGCTCTCGAGGAATTAAAGCCTTAAACATCCACCAATGATTCTCAACAGGCATATCTTTATGCATAAATATGGGGACTACTAGAATTTTTGCCTTTGCCCCATCCCCACACACAAGTTTAAGAAATTTTAAAAAGTTTTGAAAGCTGGTTTTATCAAATCTGTTCTGAATTTAATTATAACAATTTTTTCAAAAAGTTGTCAAACTAAATAAATATTAACATAAGCGAAAATATTTGGGTTTTGTCGTTGAAAACAAAACGCACGTACGTACAGATTATTTAAACGTTATTGTGATTTTATAAGTCTCGTAATATATTTTCTGTTTGCAGATACAGGTGCAAGTATCTGGCAGCGGAAATGGCTCCTGACCTTTTACTGGAATACCACAGTTTGGTTATGGAACATCGCAGAATGCTTGCACTCCCAGGAGGTCCTAACTAGACCAACAGTTGAGAAAAAAATAAAAATCAGCTCAAAGCAGAATATTTTTGCTTTAATGTCCAAAGTAAACTAGCTTTGTAAAAGTTTTTTTCCTTTTTAATTTGAATTTTCAAATACCATTATCAGGAACTAATCTCATATCGGGAGAGAAAATTTAAAAAGCAGTTACGATATCCTAGTGTTTACATTTTACCCCTCAAAAAACTCCTACGCATATATTCTCTTCCTTTACCCTCTCTCCCACCCCTTACCACCACCACCACCACTACTACTACTACTACTACT
>BMAT01001486.1:602559-612972 GCA_019649035.1 Elysia marginata | reverse complement strand
GACAAACAAATACTGTATAATAAATACAATATAAGGGAACATTTTAAATAACTGGTGGTGAGTCCAACCTTTTGTTCTTTATTTAATCCGCGAAAATCGCGGGTATTTTACCAGTACATAAAATAACACTATTATTGTTAGATGAACAATGATTGACTCCGTTCAAAAATCGCTTAAAATAGCGGCGACAATAACTTCTAGAGTAAGAGCACAGAGACATTGCAAGACTATGAAATAGTTGGTTAGCAAGAAGGATGGCCAGTTTGTGATTTGAACACATTTATTCATACACGTTGGAAATGAAGGTTTGCATGGCAAAATGAGACATATATCCATTTAAAAAAGTTTTGAGACTTAATGTGAAACCAACTTATTTCTTTATTCTCTTTCAATTACAGACATCATTTTCTAAAACATGGTCATTTTTAGGGTGTAACAGCCGATGCTCTGACACTGAGATAGAAAATTAATACAAAGAAAAAAAATCAGAGTTTTTGCCCTTTTCTGAGCTTTATAAAATGACGTTTGTCTCGCTTTATTCCGAAACCCTTCATTATAAGCAAGCAGAAGGACAAAGACGGATTGATAATTAGAAAGTGGGACATATCGATAGATTAATAGATAAATGAATACAATTAGATAGAAAAGACTGATAAAATGCTATAATTGTTAAGTAGAGGAAAAGCTAGAGGTAGATAGATAGACAGAGAGAGAGGGGGGAGAGAGAGAGAGAGAGAGAGAGAGAGAGAGAGAGAGAGAGAGAGAGAGAGAGAACTGTAAATATCTTTTTTTTAAAATTTATTTGTCACCCTACTTAACTACGCTCATATCTACCTGCCCCCTCCCTCTCTCTCTATTTTGCTCACAGTGTCTGTTATATCTCTTTTCCTATGTATTTCTGTGTGCATGTTTCATGATCAATACAAAAACTTTATTGCATTTACATAAAAGGTTAAGAACAATAGTAGAGGCGTTGAATGTTTATTTTAAAATTCAAAGGGATGATCTATAATGAGATGGTAGTAAAGACATAACATTAACAGGCCAATTTGAAAAACGTAGAAGTTTTAATGGATTGTACAGCTTCTAGACTGTTTATCTATCTATCTTATTAATCTATATCTTATTAAATCCGTTTATTTAGTCAGGCTTCACCTTCTCTATGCTCTTCAGAAAATTTTAATTTTCTAAGGTGTAAAGTAATTAAAAACATTGTTTTGGAACTAAAAAACGACCTAAAACTGAGGGAGCGCCTTTCCTATTGAAAGATCCTTGTATTGAGTACTGTTTTCAGTAAAACATCGCTTCCACTAAATTACGCTTGTATTTGGGGAACCGGGGCACAGTGAATATAAGCTATATAAAAATGGGAATACTTTACTGAGAGATAATAAAATTCTCTACTAGTATTCATACTAGGGAGTTTTTGTGCAAGAATCGATGATAAAAAGGAGTTATTCTATTTCCCCAAAATTTGCTATGTTAACCGAGAACAAGAGACAGGCATATTTCTAAAATTGGGCTTATTGAGACATGCCTGACAATAAGTTACATTCTTGGAGGTCAAACAAGTTCTGCCTACTTCTTAAGTTGTTTGAAGCACCTGGCCGAATCTCTCTCGGTTATAAAGGGTTTATGGGGTCATTTTTATTCCCCACTCACTGGGGTATAGGCATTTTACTGTAACTTTTACGTGTTGGCATAGAATGTGTTGTACCTTGGTGGTTTTTTTAAAATAAGATCTAGATATTCGACAATGCAAATTAATTATTACCCTTTTTTAATCGCGTTTCACACCACAAAGTGAAAAAACACTACAAAAAAGACATTTTATTTGTATAAAAACAATTGTATGGAGAACAGTTTACCGCCTTCACGCTTGTTTTGCACAGGCTAAAGATGTTTTAATTTGAAATAATAAAAGCACAAGCGGAAAAGCCTGCGTTTCACATTTTACATTCAGTGGGCACGTTTCCTAAGAGCTAAAATACTTCCTTGACTTAAAAGAAAGCAACACCAATTGACATCAAGTATTCTAGGTTTGTCTAAGAGAGGAAAAGGAGAAAGAGGAAAGCGAGCTGGAGACGGACATGTATTGAAAAGGAAGGAGTTAGAGATATATAATCATGATAAAAGTGATAGGGGAGGTTGTTGTCTCAGAATTCAACAACTTTATTTTTTTCTCGTCTCGTCTATTTTCTCATTTAGGAAGGGATTGGAGATGGGTGGTGTTGATGGTGACAATCGTACTTTGCTGTTGATGCTGCTGGAGTGATGATGGTAATGATCTTGGTTGTGATGATGGTGGTATGGTACTATTATGATATCCCTGCTCCCAAAATAACCTTTTGGATATGGGAGTTGTAAGACCCACCTGATTCACGTGCCTGGGCGAGATTCACTGTATTTGTACCCCAGCATAGGGTTACATAAAATGGTACTATGACACAACTAAACTCGATCACATTTTGTCACTAGGAAAAAAATCAACATATATAGATCCACTTTCATGGTGTCACAAATCCAGGTTGGAACTTTCTGAATCTCTTGTGCTTCAATTTGCCCCGATTTTCCGCAATAATTATGTCTAATGATAGTAGACTGATACAGAGAAGTGGAAGGCATAGGGCACCTAAGTAAAATGCAAACAGGTACATGGACTCTATCATATCCAGAGCAATCAGTCACATTAACAAAAGCATAAAACGCTAAGTACTGCAATATGTAAAAAGTCTCTTAACGTTTATAGTTTTAGCCAAGTATATATTTTTCTTCTAAATGTTTAAGTTCCACAAAATTTTTTGTAACGAATTTTTTATTTTCTATTTTTATATAAAAATTAATTTTTAAGATAGGTAATCTTATGTGATCTGTGATCTTAAGTAGTGGCCTATATACATTTTTTCTTATATTTCATTATTATCTAAGTATGCTTTTATACTGCCCCTGTATATTCTTAATCTTAGTCTCAGATTTGTAGTTATATAAAACGATGATCCTTTAAATGCTTTTAAATTTTTTATGTAATGGTACTTTTCTTTTTGAATGGAGCCTCTCATTTTTAATTTCCACTTGCGTGATTAATAAAGAATTTTGTGTTCTGTGTTCTGCCTAGCATTTCCATTGGTTCTATTCGGTAACTAGCTTCTGGTATGCCTATTAAAGTAAATAATTTAACAGATTTGGTAGGCATTTTACAAACAATGGAGCGACAAACTAATTTTAGACTAAAAGATGTCAGAAAGTGACCACTTGACGTCATGTCTGCGTCATGTCCACTTGCATTTCTCGCGCCACTATCACAGATTTCCTTTCCTGTCTTTCGCTACAACAAGATTGTCCTGCAAGCTTAGGAGCTAAATACTTTGTATGCTACGACATTCCATTCTCTGATAAAGATCCATTCAATATTTCCGTAACATGGCAGCGCGCGTAGTACTCAGAAGTCTACGTAGCCTTAAATAGCTAGGCAACTTATCATTTGGTGTCTCCAACCAATTTATTAACTCGAATCAACTCGAATAAAAACCTTTTAAACATGTAAAATATAGGAAGAAAAAGCAGGAAAAATGATATGTGCATTGGGACTAAGTTTTGAGTCAGTTGACACAACAACTCCAGCTCGCAAACATAAATATACAGAAATAGCACAATAAAAACAAAGTATAAAAACACAGAAAAATTAGATCGGGAGACCCAAAATACTGATTTGACGATTAAAGCGCACGACAATCTCAATCCTAAATTGATTAGGGTTTTTGTAACAAGAACATTCAATATACTGTCTTTAATACGAAATCAATATGGACATTAAATATTTGAAAGTAATGTTTTAAATAAATCCTATAGTGTTGTAGGAAGTCTTCACCCAACATCACCTTTTCAAGACTCAATTGCAGGTGCAGAGGAAAAGTCGATTATGGTGGGTGAATGCCTGGCTTAACTAGATATAGATCTAGAAGTGGAATGGTTGAAACGTGGTTTATCAATGTGATACTATCTGATAAGAAGGGAAGATATCCTGCTATAAAAAAAATTACATAAATAAAAGGCGCAATGAAGATCGCTGTAGCTTGCTCAGGAAAATTTACACGTTGCATTCAACTTTGAGTAGTAAGGACGGCGATAAATTCTTTATTTGTCCTTTTATGAGACAATTAACGTACATCAAGCCTAAATGAAATTCTTACTTTTCTTGAAGAGAGGCAATGACAAATGAAATACCTCATTTTTGTTTTTCCTTTTACCGAAAGCTTCTAGCATAGAGATCTTTTCTAGACGTCGAGTATTCTTAAAAGCATGAGGCATATTTATTACGGAACGAAACTGAGCAAAATTAGTACTAACCATCTTTATGTCAGTACAGACATAGATAGTAGTAGTGATCCTTGAATATTCTTGCTCTTGCAAAAGTTTCGATTTAGGTTAACCTCTTATTACCGCAAATTTCCAAAAAAAACAAAAGAAAACAAAAACTGCCGTCTCCTCAGTCCTCACACTGCGTGAGGAAGCCTAGTTTGGGTAACTGTTAGGTAAACCAGGCCGAGTAAATAAACTAGAACCTCATCAAACAGAGAAGACTGAAGCCATTCATGTTAATTGCTGAGGGTGTAGAGAAGCCTCTTCAAGGAAGTGCAAGATTGAGATAGTTGATGTTTACTATATCTGTAGCGGTTCGAGTTACAGAGACAGACGCTGCAGCGTTTGTTCCTCGTCTCGATCTCGATTATAGAAATGAAAATTAATTATCGAAAATATTCTCACACTTCTCATATAAAATTTTGTGGCTTCACCAATTGGCCAGTCTTTTCAACTTTAGCCATGTAGAGCTTGCGGTTTTAATTTAAAAATATTTTAAGCACCTACTATGCAAATTTCGGAAGTTTCAGTTGTTACGGCGTTTTGTTTAAGGCTAATTATATTGAAATGTAAGGCTACTGGCATTTTGAAATCACATTAAAATTACATCTTGTAAGCGATATTATTTTTAATGCCTCAAAAATAGCGAATTGGACAACCGAACTTAACAACAATATTGAACGCTCAAAATCTATAAACCTCAGAACGGTGTTGATTTTGCATTTGAGGAAAAAGCAATACAGCGACAGTTATCATTGTAATAATATTAATTACAATCATAGTGGTTATTAAGACAATGTTGATTATTGGAGCCATGATAGGTTTAATGAAGATGAATGCAACGATGTTGGTAGAGAGAAGCATTTCTTATTGTGTACATCAACACTATCTAGTATATTTGTACCTGTACAAAGCTCTTATCTACCTGGAGAACACTGGTTATATACCTACTGGTAAAACCACATTGAAAAGATTCTTCAATGAATAAAGAATTAGGCTTTTATTGTGTTTGAATTAACTGCTGTATTGGAACCAGGCTTACCTCTTTTTCTCCTAAGTTGATGTGGACTGATAATGAAAAAAAAATCCCAAATACCGACAAAAAATGAAAAGGGCGCTTCGCGTGACAGGATAGATGATAAAATGAAAAGATGCAAAACCTTTTGCTCACCCAACACATCTAACTCTAAGGAATGTAAAATGTAAGCTTGACCACAAAGTATTTATCATAAAGGACAGCAGGGAAGCTATGTCCATATCAACCAAAAAGCAAAAAAGACAATATAATAGTCTTCCATTCTCTTTTGTTTAGCTAGTAACTGTTTACCAAAAGCTGGTACACGGGGAAGTGCGTGAGCAGTCCAACATGAACGGGCTTGAAAGATGCCACCTTATTGATACAAAATAGGTGTTGGTGATTAAAAAGTTAACGTAAAATAGCAGTTATGCTCAAAGTTTCAAACCTCTTACTTTGCACATGAACAATCCATAAAGATGTCTTTCCTCTTAAAATTAACTAATTTTAATACATTCCTGATGAGTACAAAAAAGGGCTAAACTTGCTGAAGGAGCTTGTTTATAATGAATAAGAATAAGAACAGTTAATTGTTCAAATATATAGAAATACATTGGAAACTTATCTTTCCAGCATGTTAAAAAAGCAGGAAAGTATATAATTAACATAGAAAAATACAAATTAAACCAATCAGGTAAAAATGTAGATACCACACATAACTAAAATCACACACATTATGTCTCTAAGTAGATACATGTAGTAAACATAACATATTACAAAACGACTTATGTGAAGGACATACCTTACAACAAATTTGTTTTGAGCTTGTTGCTTTCTCCAGATAAGGTTGTTATGTTGGCTTATTGTTTCCTTCCAGTGCTGTAAAGTTTTGAAGGTATTTTCTTCGGTGCATGCACCAAATCAGAATTTCCTTTCTTTTTAAAAATTGGGTTTTTAACCAGTAAGCGTAATTCTTCTCTTTTTGTCAAGTATGGTTAGAACTGTTTTAGTATTTTGTATACTTTGTATACAAAGTTCAACATCGCATGGGAAATAAAAGAATAGGTCCATAGAACAGGCCCATTTACATCAATTTTCATGCAAAATAAATATAATTACGCTATGTAGTTAGAAAAGGATATGCTTAAGGTGGAATAGATTCTCTACTTGATAACATACCATCTTTTTCAGTTTGAAAAATATCTGGTTACGCTGATTACTTACTTTATAGGCATTGCCATGGAAATTTCAAACGAATCAAATTTTATTTATTGCTAAAAAAAAATAAACTACGATAAAACATCTACTGTTGTTGATTTTTGTTTGTGTTGATTAACGATTTTTTAATTAGAAACTTTGATTTCTGGAACAGTCAATATCGTTACAAAGAAAACTTTATGAACGAAAAATATTACAAGAAAATAAATTAATATCTAATTTTCAAACAAAAAACCCTGTTGCAAAATAAATTAGTTCAATCAAAATTTCAACAATTCAGACTTTTAGCGACGGCATCTTTTCTGATTTTTAACATGATAAAATTTCAACCAAGAGAGAACAAGCCTGATGCTTTTCTCTGCCTTCTAGTGTTATAAATAGTTTAGAAATAAAATATGTATTTTCTAAATTAAAGCGACAAATTTTTTAAAGCAAAATAGACTGTTACTAGTTGTGGTTGAGGTGCTGCTGCTGAGATCTGACCAGATGACAACCGAAGTAACCTCTGCTCTTATTGGTTCGATCACTAGCCAGTTTGCTCTATGTTTCTGTGGCAGTCAACTGTCCAGCATTAACAGCTCAAAACTGCTTACAACAGTAATGAAAACTAACCCCAAAGCGTTTGTTTTACGTGCATGTTTTTAAAAGGCGAACAAAAATAGAGACAGATATAAAGTTGCAGCTTTTGTCTGTTCCGTTAGTTAAATCATCTGATATTTTTTCACATCTTTCGAGACCCGTGCTGTGTTCTCATTAGTTTGGTGTAGCCCCAACCCAATATGTTGTACCAATGACTGATAACTCAATAATGGTAATGACAAAAAATCCTCAGCAAGGGCAATGGAGACAAAATTTCCCACGTTCAGAAAATGAGGCCTGGTATCCAGCATCATTTGTTCCTCGTAATTGGAATAAAAAGAAGGATCAACATTGTTATCAACAAAGTTAGTATTGATTTTCACATTGACAGTCTTTAATCGCTGTTAGTGTTAGAAATTATCATGAGGCATCAGCACACGAAACAAGACGTGACCATCAATCAGACAAAGATAGCAAAAGGATGGAAAATTAAGTGAAATGCGTATGGAAAGGTGTGGTTGAAATAACATGTGTATGACAATGACTTCTAAAAATAGAATGTCTCGCAACCATTGCAAATGAGTCTGATGTCGGGAACTTCACTTGACTAGACGTTGATTGCTTGACCAATGCATTTTTCTAAACTTTTAGCACCAAAGATTGTAAAAAAATGTCCGAAATTCGTAAAACATATTAGAGACTCTTTTGAATCAAAATAATATTTTTGGGCAGGTCGTGTGATACATTGTTTTATTGTGTTAACAGATATATTTTCTCACTGCACTTTTTCGATTGTAAGCTTGAGAAACGAAAGTGTGTCGATTAATTTGTCCCTTGCTAAATTTATACTGGATTAATCCAAGACATGACGTGCAATGTCAGTAAATTTGTAATTGTAAACTTTTCATTGAATGAGTGGCAGTTGTCCTATAGATACTCCCAATTATTTCTTCATGTAGACGTCTAAAGATAATTTACACAGCCAAAATGAAGTGGCAGCGCTGACACAATGTCCATCATTACTTTCTATACAGCAATGAGCAACTGGATTTTGCCACACCCATCGTAAATGACCGTACTAAAACTGTAAATATGAGAAAATCTTCCAGTTTTTTCTTACAGGAAATATATAGCTTTTGAAAATCAAATAAAAATGCTTTTAAGCAGCAAATACGAAAGACAACACTGTCTATTTAACAGGTTAAAATTGTTCTCATTTCCTGTATTAATATGAGACATATCGAGCAACGGCCCTACCCGACAGCCTTAACAAACACTCCTGGCCCTTTCTGGGTGTAATCTTAGGAAGGCTTCAATGTATGCAGGTGGGGAACAGTTTTTGTATGATACAAACAGTTAACATCCGGGAAGATTTTTTTTTCTTATCTCCTCAGATCTATGCTTAGCTTTTTCCTCTAAAGAACACTTACTGCTTTGAACAGATAAGACCCTCTATACACCGAAAACCGTAAAAATCTTTTAAAAAATTATCACTCTTTAATATTCTGCATCTTACGACGAACAAGTAAAGTTAGTGCAAAACTGCCTTTGGCCTTCTGTTAGGTTTGATCTAACGGGCCTCTTGGTCTATACACGATTTATTAACCTTCTCCCTGTCGGCCTTAAATGTTGGCCTGCCCTCTCCCTCTCCTTTTCCCCTCTCTCTTTTCTGTCTTCTCATACATTCAAACACATCTTCTCTTTCTCTCTCTCTCTCTATTTATCTATCTACCTCTCCCACGCTCTTTCTTTTTTCACACTTTCCGTTTTTAAATGTGTCATCGCAAATAAGAAATAGCAACGTGGTTTTGCTTTAATATCGATATAATCTATCACTTTAGAATGATATTGTGACCACTTCCAAGAAAGCAGTCAAGATTAGATCACATTGTTTTCTATATTCTGTCGATCTCTTAAAAAGCAGACAATTTTTTTTATTGTAATTGAAAGTTGCACCCGTGTTTCTGGTAGATTCAGATTTTATCACTGGGCTGTTAGAAGAGGAAAGGCTTTCAGACATTCTGTTTAAACTGTATAGAAGAGGCTTTGATAAATCAAAGATACCCAGGCATTGAGAAGGATTATCTTTAGAGTGGGACGCAATGATCTCGCCTAGGTAGTTGATAAAAAGGCGGAACATGTTACAGCCAACATGAAGTAGTCTATGGGTAAAGCACTGGCCGGCTGACCTCTTGGTTCTACCTGTTGGGCTAGGCATGAGAGAAAGCTCATTTATTCATAAACTTTTAGGAATGGTTATGAGCCAAACGTTGCTTGTTTTAATGTAACCTAATGTTGTACGTAAGAATAAGGGGTGCAAATAAATTTTACTTCAATTTTTATTTACGTATATATTCTCTGTGAAAACGAGACGTAAAAAATAGTAAAAATCGCAAAACAATAAGTGTAAAAAATTATATTATCGTACAAATTAACGACAGAAGTTAATGAAGCATTTGGCTAAGTACTAATCATTTTCCAAAACACACTTATCCGCGATACAAGTTGTTTATTTTATAACTAATAATAGTTTACAACAGAGTGCATGTTATTCAAATGTTATAAGCTACAATAGGGGTTACAAATCGTTATAATTTTCAAGGATAAATTTTTATTTCTTAGAATTTAGTTGATGAAACATGTCGGCTCGGTCAAGTAGAATTTCATACGAAGAAAAATGGAATCAACGATTTAATGAATCCGAACTATAATCTTTATTCCAAAAATAAAGTTAGTGCCATCATTATGAAGTCTTCTGCGAAAAGATGAAAACAACTTAGGGTCCCTTTTGTTTTGATGTCGTGTTATATCACTATGTTGTTGGATATTTTTCTTGTAAAAAACGATAATCTCATTATAACGATCACAAAAATACTTGTGTGTTTTAGAAAACTTGGTTTCATCATTTCTACAATGACCACGTTTTTAAATTGAGTCTCGCATCTGCGGGTCATGACGCCAAGTCATTAAGTAAGGTTTTATTTTAAATGTACTCTATAGCAGACAGTCATTGTTTCTCTGAATATTAAATTCCTTAAAATGTTTGTTATGTTAGATCTGAGTTTGTTTGATATAAGCAAACTTTTACAATGAAATTTAAACGTGTGAATTAACACAGGAATCGTCTGTAACAAAAAACCTTTATATTAAGTCATTTTAATACTTATAGAAGAAAGAAGAAGAAGAAGATCAAGAAGAGAAGAAGAAGAAGAAGAAGAAGAAGAAGAAGAAGGAGAAGAAGA
>BMAT01001486.1:588427-601343 GCA_019649035.1 Elysia marginata | reverse complement strand
GAAGAAGAAGAAGAAAGAAGAAAAAGAAGATGAAGAAGAGGACACGACTTAGCTGCTTATAGTAAAGAATTGTAATCGGGAAATTTTGTTGCAAAAAGAAAAAGGGAGCTATAAATGATCTTGTTTATAATGATAAAGAGAACAATCTTGACATGTTGAAAGTTAAAGGTGAGATCTAGTAGGGATATCGAAGCCTATAAATTGTACGAAATTGAAAAAAAACGGTATGAATACTTACAAAGATAACATTGTAGAAAGAAATTTTAAAATTTATCTGATATCAGAAGAAAGGGATTACTAGTCCGAGTTTCACAACCGTGCAGAGGAAAGCAGAGAATAGGCAAGTAATCTGTTCTAAACTAAGAGTAGATTACTTTGAAAGATAAGCCTTGCTAGAACAACGTTGTGGTGGAAATAGAAGGGTGAAGCATAAAGGAAAGGAAAGGGGGCTGGGTGGCTGGTGGTCATGAAATTATGGTGTTCATAAAATTTTTTTATCTTGATTTCATCTGTCACATGACCAGCTTCTCCTTCTCCCATGTGAGGTGACCTATGAGCCCATCCACCACTCCGCCCATCCACCCCCATGTCTGATCCACCTGACGCGTTTTACCCTCTCAGAGCGGCGGAGGTGGAGTCGGGCTGCCCTGGCGGTACAGCTTATAAGTAACTGCCCCCGTCGAGAAGGTAAACAGAAGGCAACGGTTCACTGGTACGCAGGCTCTCTAAGCGGAAAGAACACCAACAAGAGCAAGTAGGGTAAAACCTTGGTTAGAGGGCTGCAACAAGACACTTAAGATCAAGTAAAGACCTAGGACATACATCCGCTTACTGTCTTATGCATGCGAATACACACCACATCATTCAGTGGACTTGGATTTTTTTATAGCATATCGTACGGAGAGCTGAATCTCGACAAGATAAAGTTATTTTCTTTGACATAATCTCCTGCAATTATCGAAGTCACCAAAACTTCAGATTAGATTTATATTATCCTAGCTGCCTTTTGAATCCACTAACTTTTACAAAAAACCCACAATGTTGTGCAAGTCGATAACTCCGTTTTCCTCATCCCAGGCGCTAATAATTTTTGTGGCCGTCATTATCACAATCTCTTCATCACAAGCCTGTTTCATCAGAAACTGCCCAAAAGGTGGCAAACGATCCATGGACCAAACAGTTGTGCCCAAGCGAGAGGTAAGGGCTAAGAAATAATTATCAATATTCAAAGAACAAGCCAGTCGATTTATTGCGTTCCTCAACGTTTTAAGTCGTTTCGTAAAACTTTGCATATTCAACGTTATTTCTCTTTAAGAATTACAAGACAAAAGTCAGAGCATACTTTTCTAAAACATATAGGATGACTCAGTTTCAATTCTACATACATGTAGATGATTTCAATAACGTACAAAAAATTGCTAAGTTGTTAAACAAACAGAAATAACAATAAAAAGTTAAATAAGCGTGATAATTTGAGGTATAAAAATCAGGAATCCGAAAAAGAACTGTAGGCATTTTCTGAGATGTTTAACTTTGCCAATTAGTTAAATTTAGTATTATCTCTAAGTTTATACCACAGTGGATTGTTTGTGTTGATAGGTTATGGTTGAGATATGACAACATGTGCGGTACTGTGTTTAACTTATTGACCTATATTTGTTTCCGACTAAAAATCGAAAAGAAATTGTGCAAGTGGAGACTCCAATAAAAGTTTCATAAAACATAGGCAAGCCGATGTCCAAATTTATCTTTCTTTAAAAGCAAAAAAAAAAAAAAACAAATAAAAAAAACTACCCTCTGTTGACAAATTTTCCCATTACTTTTGGATCCTCACTCACATACTTGATGCAACAGCCCATCAAAATCAATCAAAACCAGGGAAAAACAGAACAAAGGGCACTAGAGATAATTTAAGCCTAAGAATGTAGAGACAGGTCAAGGCGTTTGCAATTTACAGGTTGTGCGTAGTTACCAGGTATGGGTAGTTCCATACAAATTCTTTTTATTTTTTTCGAAAGACATATTAAGTCGTCGTACAAAAGGGTGACAAGAAAACCTTTCAAAATAAGCTAGATCTAGATAGTTATATAACATTCTGAAGAGGATGAAAAGTAGGGTTAGAATCTCGATCTTTTTGACGAATTTTCTAATAAAACGTTTTTATAGGACTTTGTAGTTCAAAATCAATCTTGCAGGTATTTTTCTTTTCATTTGCAAGGTACGACATCGTAATTAATTGGTTCCATGGTGACTTAATTTATAGCCGTACACAAATGAAAGAGCTATAAATGACAAAAGTATCAACAGCTCTAACTGATTACATATCGATAGAAAGGACAATAGTATACAAGTGAAACATCCTCAGTTTTAAATTACAAATCCAAAACTTAAAGAGTCTTCTGGTTGGTAATTAAGTTGAGATACGGCAAGCGAGTGTTTGAAGCGAAGCTATTGATAATGAGTCAAGTCATATTAAAGTCCATGTTTTACAGATTTGTAAAGTTGAACGTTTTAGCAAAACAAATACAACGAAACTTTCACATATTTAGGTGCCTTGGTTGTCAATTAGCACACCAGTCCAGCATTTTTCTGTTAGTTTTCCTTTATTTTCCTATCTCAAATGTTTTTTTTTGCTCAGAATGTGATTTTTTTGCATATATAAAACCTACTTCCTCCTTTATTTTTTGCCCTATCGTTTTTAAATTTAATGTGGTTGCCTCAGGTTGTAAAAATTAAAGAGTAACGTGGATTTTGTTCTTTAAATATTTAGCCTTATTTTGAAGAATCTACCAAAATGGAGTGAAAATCACTCTTTAGACTTTTCTCTAAAAAAATTTTTGAAAATGCATCAAAAAAGCATGTATATGATTATCAATATATCCAAAAATTCCCACGCACTAACAAAGACATGGTCGCCCCTAAAGTGGATAGCAAGTTTGAATTGATTTCAATCAAAACTCTAGGGCTCGATAGATTTTGAAAAGCACCAAATTTTACAATTAAATTTCAAGATGGCGGCCGTCACCTTTGATAATTACCATAATTTGCTCGCGAATTTTCCTCTAGTTTTACCCTTCTTAATCAATTGGCAGCTATCGTTAAGGCACAAACATTAGAATGGAAAAGAGTACCTCAAGACACGCTTATCTCCTCAAAGACACCAACAAGCACGAAAAAAAAATAACAAAAAAAAAAACCACCAGGAAAAATATGTTGAAGAATATAAATATCATTATAGCTATAGAGATAGAAAGAAAGCTATCGAAACATAGGAGGCCGAGACCACAGTGCTAGACCTAAGGATCTCTAGTGAGATACAATGAGATCGTAAAGAATAAGTATATATAAGCAGTAAAGAAAGACGATCACAAACAAGGCGGTTGGTGCCGGCGAGTGGTGCGGGTTCGAATCCTACTGTGTTCATGTTCTGTCTTGTACTGTCTTGTTCTGTCTTTCGTCTTGTCTGTTGCTAGATTTGAGTTTGTGATCGTCTTTCTTTACTGCTTACATATCATTATAGATGAAATGAAACAAGATGACTTTGCTCATGTGTAACATATACGATGTAAACGCTCTTGTTTAAACCTGCATAAAATCATTTACTTTTAAAAAGTAGGAGAGAGAAAGTATCTTGCGATCCACCTCTACATATACACTATGTGCCGATAAGAAAAAAATGTTGAAATTAAGTTATGATGTCATCTACAGGGGAGCAAATTTCATTTAGAAGTAGATTAGAAATAATTAGTTGATTAAAATTGTCTTCCATTTGAAACCCCTTGCAGGCCACCCGCTAACTTCTTGAAATAGAGACATTCTCCAGCGAAATATATCTCGATTTAGTAGAAAGTTACAACTTTCATGACAGAAATCAATGGATAGAGATTTAGCTGGCCCAACATTATGCATTATTTGCTTGTTGTAATCAGTAGTCCTCGTCATTTCTATATTCATTCAGATTATTGTAGCTGTTGTTGAGTTGTCTGTAGTGTTTTTGCTCAGTGCGTGTTCCCACAATACCCAAAGGGCTGTCTACGCTGGAAGAGGGACAGGGTCGGTTTCATGTGTCAGAGAGCAAACTTTTCTCCTCCGGGTGATGGTTTGAGCGCGGGTGTGATGGTAAGCTTTCTTGCAAATTGAGCTAGAGGCCACAATGGGATGGGTGCAGAAGTTATGCCTGCGTGGGATACGGTTAAAAGAAGCAGATAAAGTCATGTTTGAACAATGAAGGTGTGGTTATGGAGTGAAATTTCATTCGCAGATGGTTTGCATATTTAAATATAGTGCATATATACCTCAACTTCACCCGCTCCTCATTGGAGCTAACAACACAAGCTTGTAAAACTATATATAGATCTATGTATCTGGCTAGAATTTCCAAGTTTGTTCTGGATTACATTTTAGCTCAAACAACTTTCGCCGTACAAAAATTACAATTTTGGCCAGAAAAGCATTATATATACTTGCAAGCTGCCGGATAATTTTCGAAAATAAAATGCAAAAGATTAATAACAATTATAAGAATGAAGAAAAAAAAAGAATTCGTTTATTTTAGTGAAACAGAACAATAAAACTCGAAATCCAAGGTAAAATGAATCGTTTCTAATTGAGGGTTAATTATTCAACAATAATCAGAGATCTGACAAGCTGTTTTCACCTTTGTTTTCCTCTAGGAAAAGAAAAGCGCAATGAAAAATCCACCTTGATGTGCGTTTTTTAAACTATTTAAAATTTAAAACATTTGTACCCATCAGAGGCTGTAACATGTATTTTTCGATACATCCATATCTTGTGTTTATAAAAATAGTATGTAACTAATAGCGACACAATTCTTGAAAACTGTCATGCTCCTTCCGTCCCTTGAACGTTCAGTCCTATTTAATGTAATATTTCACCAGCCTACTTCGCCTAATTATATAACCACTGTACTTGCATTAAGCCAAAGCAGCTATAAAATAACACATAGAATATGTAAACATGATATAGTAACATTATTTAAGGCATCAACGTTCTTATTACACGTAAGCTGAAAAGGTTTTGTGTTCACATGCAATCGTACTTATACTTTTAATTTATTTTCGGTAAAAACGCTTAGATTATGTTTTACTCGTGTTTCTTGAGTTTTATTAAGCAGATTTTCAATTGATAAGGAGCATAATTGTCTAAGTCTCTGAGACTCAGTCATTTAAATGAAAACTTATGCTCCATTCTTGGCTAAAATTTGAGCATTATGGTTTATCATTAGAAGTAAAAAGTTCTGGTATCATTAAGTCAGGTAACTGCCATCATTAACTTCAGGGAAGAAACCGTTAACACGGCACTGACGCACCATTTTGCCCCCTCCTCAATTTTCCCACCCTTTTTTTCCGTAAAAGTAATCATTGTTTTCAAAACTAGAGAGATCGATCGCTAGTTAGAGAGCAACAAATCAAGCACCGCTGACCGTTGCGGCAACCCTAGTAAAAATTAATTTAGAACCCTAACTTAAAGATTTAAACGATTGGGGTCTTCGTATTTTATATGTTTTTTCTAAAGTTAACGCGACTATCTAAGTTGGTAATCAGCCTGAAACTGTAACTTAAGATAAGCTCAAGGACCCATAGGATATTAGAGAGCGTCGACATGGGAAAAGGGGCAACTTCAAGCGCACCCGTTTGTAGGCCAGAAAAGAACAGGGTGGAATTATAAGGACATCAAGAGTATTTGCTCAGAGCTCTTGAGGGACAATCCTTCAAAGAGTGTATCTTGACATCAAGATCTCGCTTCAATTCGGCCTCCTGAATCGGGTTATTGTGTTGACATTGTGAGGTTCCGGTGTGTTCCACAAGAAGTGAGCTACTTAAATCTAAATATCAAAAACGATGTAATGGAGGCGCACGGTGTGTACCTGGCACTGAAGGTTTCAGGGGGGAAAAGACAGAACGATAGGATACCGTGCGACTCTCTTGACATGAAACGCAACTAGATACAGGGAGAAATCGTCTCTTTAAGCCTTAGGCCTGATCAAGTTAAGATTTAGAACAATAGTTATTAGAAAACGCGGAAAGGACTAAAATGATTCTTAGCTAAATATAATTTTTTAAAGAAAAAATCTGGTTGATGAACCATACTATTTCATGGATCTTTGAAACAAATCTTAAAAATAACGTTAACGCATCTATAACTATTTATCTTGTATCATACAAAAGTTAGTAGCCAGAAAAACATCGTAATAAAAAAGAGCCTCAAAAACGAAAAAGTTTGCCTCATCATAAGATAATATCTTCTTGTTTATCAGTAAGCTTGCACGTACCACATGAGTTTAAAAAAGCTAATTTATGTAAATCTTTACTTGTATTTTGTCATAGTCAAATCTTCAAAATTATATATGTATGTAAGCATGTGACTAATCTTTTGTTGCATAAGAATATGCGATAGAATGAGTGCATGTAAGGCACCTAGAGCTAGCTGATGTTGGAATAGGTGCTCTATAAATAGCCGTTGTTATTATTATTATTGTTATTATATTCACCATCATCATCAGTCATCATAACAAATAAATATAGAGCCATGGAATGAGTAAATAGTTGTTATAAAAAGAAGAAAAAAAACTACTAAGATAAAAACCAAACTTTTATCATGGTTGTTTAAAATCCTTAAAACGCTTTGTCCGTTGTTTTTAAGTGTTGCATATGAAATCCTTTCATTTTCTCGATCATATGTTCACTTCGTATACAGCAACAAAATTTCACAGGGACTTATTTTCATCTCGAGTTTTTTAGCAGCAGAAATAGTTACACTACAGTCCATTCCAGCAGTTAGCGCATACCTTCATCAAGAACCAAACAATTCAATCATTTCGTTTAAAACCATAAAAGGTACTTTTGGGCTGAAAGAAGCCAGTTGAAAATAAAGTGAAACAATCGAACATTAATTTTAGGGACGCCTTACAATATACAAGACGAGGGCGCATGTATGTTTTAGGTGAGTTTTCTTGGATATAGATATTTCCACATCAGGGTAAAAAATTATAAAACAATAAAAAAATAATGCAGGATCCTTGTTATTCCAAAGGGTTACTTTTTAAAACTGCAATTTTTGGTATAAGTCTAGTGGTAGAATACTCGCCTGCCACACGGGTGACCCAGGTGTCCCCTTCAAAAAATATTAGAGAGTGATGACCCTCTAAACTAAACGTTAGTTCAGTTTATTGACTACTACGTAGTTACATGCAAAACAGAGATATTTTAACTTGAGTTTCAGTTAAGACCAAAGGCAATTATAAAATGCAGCTTTAAATTTATTACTTTAAAAGAAGGACTAAGAAATCAAAATTCAATGAGATATACAAAACGACCACGAGAGTCCCCGATACAACAATACTTATGAAACTGGCACTTGGCACGGGTACATGACGAAGTGGCGTAGGTCCCTCAAATGTCCCTCTCCGGCGTCTCCGCGGCTTCAATCCAAGGCACCGAGTGCACCACATACTCCACATTATATAGACCCCCTGATCCGCGCTCATTAATTAAAACTCACTCCCACAAGATGGTCAAAGCATGCATACCCAGTCACTTATAACTATCAGCACAATCATCAAAAATATATTAACTCTTTCGATACCGCTAAATAAATTTCTTATTTTATTAACCCTCTCGCTCCCAACATACACAAAGCAGTCTTATGCATTTGTGTTCATAAATGTTTCCAAAACATTATATATCCGAGATGGTAACGACTAAGAGGAACAATTACAAAATGGAAAAATAAGTAAACTGTTGTATTAATTTGAGTTTTCTCGACATCTTGGTAACGTAGTTAACAATTAAGATGACTATGAAAAGAAGCTTCCATCTGGTGTATGACTAAATGCGTTTCGACTTTCATTTAAACAACAACTAAAGCATACTAAAATTCGCAGTTTTAACACCTTAGCTTCACTGTGGGCCAGAAACGCAAATATTTCTTTCATCTTAGTTTGGTGTGTATTTAAAGAAAGAGTTTAAAAATCGTTAAGACAAATTATTCGAAACAGATCGATATATTTGAAGCGCTTATTAGATTATTTACTTAATTAGTCTCACCCGCCTTATCGGTGGATGTTTGGAAGATCTAGCTACCTCAGAAAGTTGGGAGGATTACTTGGCGGGTAATCGTTTAATTATACTCTTACCATCAATGCCTATTCTGTATTTGCGGCATTATGCCCCACTCTGCAATCTAAAGCAAGTTTTGAAACTCGTCTCTCTCCCCAAATGTTTGTTAGAGTATTTTGTTAGTTTGCATCAATTTTATCGGTCGAATAAATTGCTCTCGCACTGTCTGACGAGAGGCGGATTTGTATGCAAAATTACTTGATACACATCAAGTTAGTCAGTCCCTATTGTCAAGTAAATCGCTGTAACAAATGCATACATAGCTAACTTAATGTGAGTTTTCCCTGAGCCTTTCGCCAATTTCTAAGAAACGTAACTCTTTTCATGCGTTTTCGAATACTGAGAGGTTTTGAAGATCCACAACTGAAGAAACGTTACAAAACGTGATGATATGCTCTTGTTTACAATGGCTGTTAAAGGCAGGAGAACTCGGTAAACTTTTGTTTGCCTTTAAGTATCTGCGTCTGTGTGATGAATAAGAGAATTTATTAGGAAATCTTATGTCTACTTGTTCGTATTTTTTGTGTATTTTCTTTTTTTTGTTATAGAAATAAAATATAGGCTGCGGCATCAGTTGCCTATACAAGGCACAATATTAAGATTGTTAATTAATAATGAGACATAATTTATTTTTCGACTTTGTTGCTAGCCTTCAAAGAGACAGCAACAGTTGTTTTTATATCAATGGAACCAAAAACTGCCAACATTTTATCCTTCGGTGCCAGACAACCCGAAGCTTCAAAATGTTCTAAAGATACAAGCCTCTAAAAATCTACTTAGGCATTATTTTTAAATTAAATTGAGGTGTAACAGAGCTCTTTTTCCACACTTTTAATTTAAATAGGCGTCAAGTCAACGCCTAGATCTAAATTCGAAGACTAGCCATTGTAGAAACTAGGCAGTGTTCAACAAGCGATTTTTTTTTCGTCGTGCGTTCTAGAAGTAGAAGGTTGCACGTGCAAAACAATAACATTTACAAACTTTCTTGGTGCAAACTTTCCTTGGAAATCTCCGTTCCAGGGGATAAAAAGGAGCGTTCGTTAACCAAAGTTTTTGTTTAAAATTTGACAAAATGCAACTTAAAAACTCACGCTTTAATGATTATGCAAAATTCTAAAATATAAATAATAACACAAAAGGTCAATTCGGCAGTTCTGAGCTATGATTAATATCTCAAAAATTTTACAGGGTTTGTAACATAACCTCATTAAAGTTTTTTTGTGTTCTAAAAGAGTTTTAAATAGAAGCACAGCTGTCCGTCGGTTTCATCTTAGTTCCTTTTCAACGTTTGTAGAAGGGGCAAGTTGGCCAATCAGACAATTAGGAAAAGGCCCAATTCAATCTGACGTTTTAGGTATGACATTAGCCTCAGTACATAAGCTACAAATGCTCTGTTCAATATGAACTGAAATTTAATTTCCCTCTCTATATAATATAATTGTGGTGGAATTACCAAGACCGTTTAATCATGTTTAGGGCACCAGGGGTTCTTGTTTGGTAGAGCGCCAAATCAACACAGTGCGTTCGATTCATGGCTTGGGTTATTGGACAATATACGTGATAGTCAAATCTTCCTGGCCTACTGCAACCTAAATCGAAAGCATACGATGAAACACTTTTTATTTTCCAATATTTTACCTATACTAACAAGCAAACACGAAATCAAATTTCGTATTCAACTGCACTAGCGTAAGTTAAGTTCGAATCTCGGAAAAAAATGGCGGGGTAGCGAAGCGATCACCTCTCTGTTTTCGTCCATCTTGCGGGGTCGAATGCAGCCCTCATACACCTTACGACTCAGGTATCACCCTTCGGCGTAAATGTCCTTCTGTTATTACTAATGATTCTCAATATTAGCACTATTTCGATTTTCTTCGGTTTTTCTATTGTAGTTTGAACAAAGCACAGCCTAGACTTAAGTTGCATTCCTGAGAGGCTGGTTATCTGAACACTGTGTGTTAAAAACCAAACAACAATCTCCTCTGGAGTCTGAATGAGGGGCTGAGATGCAAACACCTCTACATCCATTTTTGCTCTTTTGAGAAAAACAGCCATTTTGTTTGGGTTTTTTTTTTAATTTCAAGGTCAAATAGAAAGAGTTTGGGCTTTTTAGGGAACAGTTAAGGACTTCCGCCCCCTTAATTGAGAGCAAACCCTAAAAACCATAGGGGCAGCCTGGCAGAGTGGTTAGCGCGTCGGACTCGAGATCTGGAGGTCGTGGGTTCGATTCCCGACCATGCCATGTTGCAATAAACTTGGAAAAGCAAATTACCCTAATTTTCCTCTGTCCATCCACCTGTAAAATGGGTACCCAGCAACAGGCAATTCTTGAATTTGTGATTTGCACCTGCACTACCCTACATATGGGTTAAAAGTGGCCTTCAAATTTACTGGTCTGCTGGGGCATTAGCGGCGCTACTCTGTGGAAACACCTTTACGTTGAATAGCGAAGCCAAATTTCCGGAAAGGGATTATTATAGTGTGTAAAATAAAATAAATACAATTTGAAAATCTGAAATGCTAGAGTTATGAACTGGTTGGCTAACACACACAAAAAAATGGCGCTTGGAGGATTTTACATCTCACCCCCTTGAATATATATAAATCATCTCACGCATACTAACTTGTGTATTTCAGTGCATGCAGTGCGGCGCTGGTGGCTCCGGCCGATGTGTTGGTCCAAACATCTGCTGCAGTCGGCGGTCAGGCTGTCAGATCGGAACCCCCGAGGCTCGAGTATGCCAGGAGGAGAACAGAAGCCCTACGCCATGCTTGGTGCCTGGACGCCAGTGTGGCGAGGGCGGACGGGGAAACTGTGTAGCGAACAGAATCTGTTGTGACTCAGGTACAGGAGTGTTGCTTTTTGTCCGTTTCATTCAAAAGCCAAAAACAAAAGTTAAAGCGTTATTCTGCTTACATTCATTATGTCAACAGTTGTCTTAGATCAACCGGTTTTTTTAACCCTCAGTTCAAATGGTAGGACAAGGCTGGTTGTGCAAGTAGCAATAAAAATTAACTATTTGTCCATGAGCACCACACTTACTAGACAACATTAAGGCAAGCAAAGTTAGAGTTAAAGGTTCTTTTGCCTAGCATCCATTAAAATGTTCATAAGCTTAAGAGCTCTCAGTTGTTGATATTTAAGAGTTCGGCGATTTTTAAAACTTCTTTTCTCTCTAGTAATTGACTTTAAACGGGTGAAGGATGTTTTGGTGTTTGTTGGTACGTAATTGTGTTAAATAAGTTGTAGCCTACTCTTAATTTTAACATCCCACGTTCTGTTTGATATAAAAGAGCACAGTTAAAAAGATTTTAATTCTAGACTCGGCCCTCCTTAGTCAAAGATTTAACAAATAGTTTGAAGAGAGAATATATGATAATATGGAGAGGGGAAAAGGGTGGGCAATAGATTTATAAAAACCATGAAAAAACGGGGAAAGAAGATGAAAAGAAACATTGTCATATTAAAAACATAGACCACAATAACGGCTCTACAGCGGTTATGATATAAAAAGATGAGCCCTTAGTTCAAATGATAGGACAAGGCTGGTTGTGCAAGTGGCAATAAAAATTAACTATTTGTCCATAAGCACCACACTTACTAGACAACATTGAGGCAAGCAAAATTAAAGTTAAAGATTCTTTTGCCTAGCATCCATTAAAATGTTCATAAGCTTAAAAGCTCTCAGTTGTTGATATTAAGGAGTTTGGCGATTTTCAAAACTTCTTTTCACTTGAGTAATTGACTTTAAATGGGTTAAGGATGTTTTGGTGTTTGTTGATACGTAATTTTGTTAAAGATGTAGCCTACTCTAAATTTCAACATCCCCCGTTCTGTTTAATATAAAAGAGCATAACTAAAAAGATTTTAATTATAGACTCGATTCTCCTTAGTCAAACATTAAACAAATAGTTTTAAGAAAGAGTATATAAAAATATGGAGAGAGGAAAAGGGTGGGCAATAGGTTAAAATAAACACGAAAAAAGGGGGAAAGAAGGTAAAAAGAAACATTTCCATATTAGAAACATAAACCACAATAACGGCTATACAGCGGTTATGATATAAAAAGATGAGAAAGTCTGGCTTCTACAAGTGTATGCGTTTGTCAATTACAAGCAGCTCTCAAAAGTCTCAAATGCTTCTACTACATAGATCTCTATGTTTTAATTTTTCATTAAATAATCTACGACAATGTGTGTGTGTGTGGGGGGGGGACATCTATGAATATCTTACGTTCTTCTTCTATAGGAGTTGACAAAGCGTTTTGTGATATTAAAAAATCTTGCATAGAAATCAATTTCTTAAAAAATTTCTTGCAAATACATTAAACCTGGCTTAGTGTAGTGACTGCATTGACTAGATTTTTTATTATCAATCATACTTTAAGAATCATCAATGAAACAGGTCCAAACATGTCTAGCATTAGGTCAAATTCAGATTAGTATTCTGTAAAGCCACCAAATACCACATTTCAAGCAGTTTCCTTACGCTTTTTTGATAAGATTGAGTTAATTTTTTAAATATCTGCAGGAATGAATCAGTATTTTAATGTGCCAAGATCTTCTGCCTTTATTTAGAAGGAAAATAACTTTGAGTTAATTATTGATGTAATAGGCCTGACGGACTTGTGATGCTAGAATCAGAACAATTAGGTTTATTGGCATGACTATACCTTTGCAGTTTTGCTTATCTAATATGCTCAAACGTGCGGAAAATGTCGACTTCAGAGAAACTTTAAATTGTTGCTAATTTCTAAGAAATTTGTTTGTGCTTTTTT